>CAUYON010052511.1:0-23482 GCA_963573935.1 Arctocebus calabarensis
GTTGAATTCTTGAGACATCTTTTGGGTCATCTTTTGAATTACTGCTTGAAATTCTAATTCCATCTTTTCCTCCATTCTGCTGATCTTATTTGCAATCCAGATTCTGAATTCAATTTCAGACATCTCAGCCATTTGCCTATGCAGGAGATCTGTGATGTGTCTGCCTTGTCCTTACTTGGAGGGGTTGGTCTACTCTGATTATTCATATTGCTAGTGTTTTTCCATTGATTCCACCCCATGGTTGTTTTTCACCATTGTGTCTGGCCCTTCAACTTGTGGGTGCAGGGCCTTGTGGTTGTCTGGGAAGGTTTGGCCAGCAGTGGGCCTGCACAGAGTCCTGGCGGTTGCCGGTGGGATCCCTAGAAGAAGGCTGGCCTGTGGAGGCCCTGTGGGTGCCAGATGGAGGCCCATGCCATCGCCAGGAGTGACCCTGGCTGGATCCCTGGCAGTAACGGGTGGAGTCCCTGGCAGATAGCAGACCTACAGAAGCCTGGCAAGTGTGGGATGCAGGGCCAGGTGCTCGCCTGGGGAGTTCCTGAGTTCCTGGCAGGGGCCAGGCCTGCCGAGGCCTGACAGTCACCGGTGGTGTCCCTGGCAGAAGGCTGGCCTGCAGAGGACCTGTGGTTGCCAGGTGGAGACCTGCGCAGTCACCAAGACTGTCACTGGCTAGGAATGGGCCTGTAGGGGCCCTGTGGGTGTCAGGCGGAGGCCCGTGAAATTGTCAGAGGAGTTCCTGGCCGGTAGCAGACCTACGGAGGCCTGGCAGTTGCCGGCAGAGTCTGTAGCAGACGGCAGGCCTGAGGAAGCCCGGAAAGCATGGGGCACAGTTCCAGGTGGTTGCCAGGGGATTTACTGGCCAGGGGCGGACCTACAGGGGCCCTGTAGGCTTGGGGTACAGGGCCACACAGTCGCCAGGGGATTTACTGGCCAGGGGTGGAACTGGCGGGGGCCTTGCAGGTGCCAGGCAGAGACCTGTGCAGTCACCAGGGGAGTTCCTGGCTGGGGGCAATCTTGCAGTGGCCTGGCGGTTGCCTGCTGAGTTTCTAGCAGACGGTGGGCCTGCGGAAGCCCAGCAAGCACAGGGCACATGGCCAGGCACTAGGCTGCAGCATCCCTGGCCTGAAGGGAGAGAGGCTCACCACACCCCCTCCAGACTCTTTTCCTGGTGGGATGCTTGTTCCAACAGGCTGGGGGTGGAGACACTGCTCAGGGACCTCCTCCCTCAGTCTTAGTGTAGGTTAAGCTTCTGGTTTGTCAGGTAACGGGGGAAGGGTGTACAGTAAGTTCAGAATGGTGGGGAAAACTTTAGTTCAGTTTTTCTGCCTAGCAATAGAGTTTTCAGGGTCACACTGGGGTAGTCAGGGAAGCACACTTCACTTCCCACAGCACTCTTCTGTGGGGTGAGACAAGAGGTCCACAGTTCACCACTTGTCTGTAGAAAACCCACAGGAGCAAAAGTGGAGAGAAAAAAAGAAAGGAAACAAAAAAGCAAGAAACTCAGAGCTTTCTTGGGGTAGGGGATGGACACTGTTCCTTTCAGATGAATTTTTTACCTGAAGCTTGCTTTCTTGAGGTCGCAGCAAGTCTCAGCAAAGGTGACCCACAGAAATCACTTCTCTCTCGGCTGGGCTCCCAGTATTCAGCTTAATTGCACAGTTTCTGGAGGTTATCTTCCCTTTTGGACAGGAGCCTTTTTTGGAAGCTGCTTCCAGCCAGCCATCTTGCTCCACCCCCTTAGTCATTCTTCTTCTTTTTTGCAAAGATTGAAGTCTCTTTGAACCACCTGAAGAGCATGTTCTGTTTCATCATCAGTCAAACCAGACAGGTCCAGCTTCCTCCCCATGATTTAATAATATTCAACACAAATGATAAAAAAAGACACGAGGTGGCCAGCCTGAAGGAGGTCTGCAGCCGAGGTCATTGATGGTGGCCCAGCTCAAACTGCTACTCCTCAGGACACCCGGGGCACCTGCCGCATCGCTGCACAAGGATTATAAGGCTGCAGGCAGTGAAGCAGATGTGCCAGTCAGTCTGCACGCTGGATCTGGGCTGCAGCACCATGGGGACTCGGCAGCCAGAACCACAGTCCAAGTCTTTCCATTTTATTTTACAGAGTTCTCCAACTTATTCTCATGGATTTTTAGCAATATATTGTCTATTTCCTGCTACTTTTACTGCAACTTTTATTTCTGAAATGGCATTATTTTTCTTCCAGTTCTCTACTGAACTATACCACTTTCCTTTTTAGCTTTTTACATTAGAATACCATCTTATATTTGGCTTCATATCTTTTCATTTTAAATGTGTCTTTGAGAATCCAGTCCATATTCTCTTCAATGAATTTAGAGCATGGAAGTGTATTTTTGTGTGATCTTTTCTTCAGTTTTAAGAGAGGTAATTATTTTGCTGACACAAATCTTAGAGGGCATATGGTACAATAGCTAGGGTTGATAATATCTGATTGCCTAGATGATAGTCACATCTACCACTTCTTAGTTATATGACTTTTTGCTTCAGTTTTTCTTTTCATTTTTAAAATAAATGTTGTAACAATAGAAATTTAGAGTGGTGCCTGTAGCTCAGTGGGTAGGGCACCAGCCCCATATACTGAGAGTGGTGGGTTCAAATCCAGCCCCTGCCAAAACTTCAACAAAAAAAAAGAAAAGAAAAGAAATTTAATTGTGAGAACCATATGCCTCTGGGGATGCTCTTTTAATAAAGTCCTAAGGAATGCACTGGTTAAGGGAACACCAGAATTCTTGAAAATTTCAACTTTTCATGTAGACGAGAGAGGATAGTGTGGCAAGTGGATTATAAAACTGGATTCTATGATTTCAGTGTAAAATTGGATCCTGGAACTACAACTATCATGTGGCAGTACTTTATCTTTAAAGACAAAGTTATGTGTATTTACTGTACATAACTATAAAATTTTAGAAGTGGTTTGAGTATTTTGACCCATAAGAATCTATCAGTGTCAGTGACTTATTAGTTACCATTTCCCTAGAAATAAAGTAAATGGGCAATATCAAACTTGTTGCTTCGTCTGTATAACCAGAAAATAAAATTTTGCATCTGGTGTGTGCACAGTCTTGACTCAGGTCAGCATACAAAAAATTAAAGGTTTTTTTCTGAGTACACAGGCAAAAGCCAATTTACCTAGAGATCCTCGAAAGAGAGAGAATTGAAACTCTGCTATGAAGCCACAAGTGAATACTACACATAAAGCTTTCTCTAGACCTTTCTTCAGAAAAAAATGTCTGATAAAACAAGGTATACACGACTAGTAAAAGAAACACCTATAGTCTCTGTGGCTATGGATATGGATTATGAACTAATCTTGATTTGCTTGAGGACATAAACAAAACTTTTCTTATTGTGACTAATAAAACTTTTCTTACAGACTAATGGCCAACAAACATGAATAAAAGCTCAGTGTCCTCAATCATGAAAGAAATACAAATCAATATCACCTAACCCTTTGTCCTCTCCCTGGTATTAGAAGCATAAATGGGAGAGCTGAAATGAAATTTTGAGATAAATCCCAACACTCTAATTACATGTGTGATTAGATAAAGTCTGGAGATCATAAAATATTGTCTGTCTACTCTGGATTTCCCTTCCTTCTTTCCCTAAGTTCAAGCTGGTTCTCAGGGGACACAGCCAGACAGAAAACAGAAGTAAGCTCATGTACCAGTTACATGTACATTTACCATCTACAGCAGGAATTATGGTGAAGTGAATGAGGCACTGTCCTCAGGTGGAAAATTTAAGAAGTTACCAAAAAAATTCAAAGTAGTATGAAAAAATGCATAATTTGTAAGGCACACCTTCAAATTTAATGGCTAAAAAAGATACATCATTCACCTCACTGACTCCAGCCCTACTCAGGGTAGAATCATAGATCCATGGCATGAGCATCCTCAGATGCTGATATGCACAATGGTCTTGGAACAAATCTCCTTCAGATATCTATGGACAATTGTAACTAAAATATAAGATGTTTAAAAAAAAGTTAAACGATAACCCTGCCTAAATCCATTTCTCTACCTGTTCAACATTTATACCTTACAGCTGAATAAGGCTGGGATGAAGCACACAAAGGACGACTAATCTAACTTTAAATTAATTACTAACAATCCCAAGTAGGCCCTTCATGCTTCCTGGCAACAATAATCTATTTCCTGGTTTATTCATTTTCTTACTGTCTGAGGGGACCATTTTATATTTTTTCCTATCTCTTCCAACATTTCACTCATTTTTCCACTGACAGTTAATGATCCTGCTTCCTACTTTGCATAAAATTGAAGGAATCAAAAGAAAAACTTATATAACTCACCTACATATCTAGCAACATCTGTATCCATGTACTCTGCCTTTCCTATAGCAGATTAACTACCTGCCGTCCTTTCCAACAGCATTTCCTCCTATCCTATCTTGTGTGCACAAGGAGCAGCATTCTCCTCTCTCAAATATTATCAGTTTCCCCTCCAAACAGGATGATTAATAGTTATTGCCTCTATTTATCATCTTTTTTACATTGTCTTATATGCATACTAATTAGTCACCTTCCCTATTATTCTATTAAAAAAATTATGTTTGAAAATAATATCAATTTCATTTCCTTTGTCATATTGGCTGCAGGTTTCTATGAAGAGCCACTATCAGGTTTATTGATGATCGTTAGAATTGGTCCCTGGGGGGTTCTCCAGGACATAGTCTTTCAAAGCAGTGGAGTAGGGTAGATTTTCAGCTCATTCATGGCAGCAGAGGCAGACAAGAATTACATATTCCACCAGGCTTCTACTAAGCAGGGTTTCTCCCTTGACTTCTTCAGCTGGAACATCCCTAAGGCACCTTTGCAAGTTATCTGTTGTGACTGGCCTCTCTCTACTGCTCTCTACAGAACATTCTCCAACAGCTAAGGTCTGAGGTCCATTCTAAGCATAGGAAAATATTGAGATATGTATTTCCTGAAGAGAGTGTAAGAAGTATCTTCAGGTTCTCAGAGGCGAGTAAAGGCCAGTGGGAGCACATACTCATATACTCCAGTTTTACTTGTGGTTCTGGATCCACTGAAGAGCTCCTCTTCTTTGTGTTTCTGGATTTCTGAGGTGTTTTTCTTGATTTCTGAACAACAACAAAACTTCCAAAAGTACCCATTATTTTTAACTGGTTGATGACTCTTCTGTTTAATTCTTTCTTTAGTCCTTATTTAAGGAGATAGCCCCTTGTGTCCAGCTCCAAAGAAGGATACTTGTGAATGACATATTTTCAAGCAGCATCCACTGATGTACCACTCTTCTGGAAGCATGCCTAATGGCCTCAGTCTGGGTTGCTTCCATCTTGGGATGTGAGGAGGAAGCAATGGGTGTTTGCTTCTATCCTCTGGCTGGCTGGCAAAAAGGGTAGCCCTGGAAGGTATTTCTGGTTCCATTTCTTCTCCTTTTCTTTAGACTGATCTTTCTCATCCTTCTTGGTTTTTCTCGGAAGGCTTGCTTTCTTCCCTCTCTTCATTCCCAGATTCTCCCTGTGGCTGCTCTGCCTTGCAGCAGGTGGGGTTTCATTCTCTTGTTCTTCTATAGTAGAGACAAATTCCTATGAACCTATGTCTGGTTCTGGATTTTCTCCCTCTCCTTCAGCAAGCTTCCTTTTGGGAGGAGTTTTCCAGGTGGAATTCACAGCTCAAGGAATCAACGTGGTGTTATCTTCTTCTTTCTGACTTGTCCACGTGGATCAGCTGAGCTCCTTGCTATGGATGGATCCTTATCCTTAGGATAAGGCACTAATAGGATTGAGACCTATCCATTGCCACTTAAAATAATTTCTAGGCCCAAGTACAGTTTACATTCTGAAGCCTCTGCTGTTAACTACAATGATTTTTCCTAATGGTTACAGAGTGATGAAAAGAGACAATCACTGGGAGCTCCATCCGAAATGATTTTTAATGAACACTGTATTACTAGATCCAATGTTCAAATCTCAGTCTTTATCTTGGTATTTGATTTAGGAGTAAAAGTTTATAGTTGATCCCTCCTTCCCTCCTAGTAGCAACAAAATCAAGACTTGGCCTCCAATCTAGGGTTTTCCTCCTATTCCATTAGACATTACTTCTCATTTTGTTATTTCTGCCCTCTTTTCCCTGTTAATTGCAATATAATGCCCCAGGGTTTTTCAAAACTTAATCAAAATCATAGATATTTATCTGCCTTCAAAAAGTAGGCTATTACCTCCTTCTTAGTACTACCTTTAGGTCTTTTCTGCCATTTACCAGGAATAAATCTACTCTTGCCCAAAGATTTGGTTGTGTCTTATCAGATAAATTGTACAGACCTCTGGACACTCAGATTTCTCAACTGTCTGCATCAAGCAAATGATGCCCCCTAAGTTATGGTAATGTGAGGATGTGGCAAGGTGCCTAGAATTGAGGGACTGGAGAATAGTGAAATACTACCCCCTTCATATTTACATAACTTGAGAATGTGTGTGTGTTATCTTGGAAAACTGATTTCCAGCCAAAGTGTACAGTAAAGTAACAAAAAGTGAGTGGTTAGAATTAGGGTATGTTTTAAAGAATCCTATAACTAGGGTACTCACCTTCCATGCTCTTGAAAGAACACAAAATGTTAAGTAATATTTCTTCTCAGTGAAGGTGAGCTATTCTCACACTCAGGAATTTCTTGGTAGGGAAACCCTAATAAAAATGTATTATTTTTCATTTTTCATTTTTGTCTTCATTAATTTCCTGTAGTGCTTCACCCTGCATCTCTTTTCACTTTATTAAGACTCATCTGTGGAAATTATCTTACATTAAAGAACATAAATAAACTTTTATTTAGCAAGCTGTAAAAATGAGGTATATGCAAAAAAGACAATGGAACTCATTAAACAACCACCATGTTACTAATGCCCTCTCATTACTCATTCCTTTCACTGATTGCTTCAGCAGAATGGGAGGTAACACTGCTCCCCTGGGTCACCTAGACATCCTATATGGGTATTACAGAGACAGGGGCAGGCGCATAAGCCCTACTGCTCCTAGAGACACAATAGGAATGACAATGTTCATCATTAACAGTTCCAGGTTTGTTTATTAATTCTTCACTCTGCCTCTTTCTTTCTTCCTCTATAAAGGGAACAGAAGGAGGAGATAAGAGAAATGTGAGTTTAAGGTCTCTTCTCTAACAGAAGTTTTATACTCAGCACTTGGCAGGAACAAGTTCAGGGGATCTAGAAAATATTATTTACTATTTGTATCATGCAGTAGTTTTTTCCTACTATTAGCCTGTATTTATAAAGTCAGCTCAACACTGATTCTACCACTAAAACTGCTAGAAGCAACCTTTAATCCAAATAATTGAAAGAATCTGTGACATATTTCATCATAAGTTTTGTTAAAGTACTTACAGCAGGAAATATACAGGAACTGATTTTCAGACTCTGAGTCAGATAAGAGTCTACAAGCCTCTTCTATTTACGTATGTGAACAGATTGCAGGAAATTGCTATCTATAACTAAATAAATGAATGGAAATCATTGAAGAGGGCTAGAGGTACCTTTGACAAACTTAAAGGGGCTGTTTGAAGAGTATCCACTTAAAATATAGACTATGTGGCATACAGAGAATACTTTGAAGGGATTTGCAAGATGAGAGGTGGCATCTCACAGCTTTGGGCTTTTATCCTCTAAAGGAGCAGGTATGCAATAGAGATGTTTCCCCACCAGAATGACAATACAATAGGTGCTACAATTTGGTTAAATCCAAGGAGTTATTTATTTACCAATGACTTATACTCCCTCCTGGTAATAACACTGGTGAAGAAATCTAGAGATCAGTAGGTGGCCCACCCATGGAGGACTAGAGGTGGGAAAGTGCTGTCCTGCACTTTTAGTTTTTGTACTGGACAGCTCCCTGGACTGCCTTGGAGGGGCTTGGGCAAGCAGGGGAACTCAAGCAGCATTAAGCAGCTGAGATTGAGTGCCAGGTAGGGTGAAGCTCCCATCAGCATGGCTACATGCAGGCCACCATTGTGAGAAAGCCACACAGGAGAAAGAGTCCAAGGGGTCCTCCTGGGTGATTGGTTCTGACATGCCTTCTGAGCTTGAACAGCCATCCTTTGGGTGACTTGAGCATATCCCACTCCCAGGGAAATTCAATTTGCTATCATGGGGCACTGGTCAAGATATGCCATATGAAAGATCTGGTGAGGACTTTGGCATTCTAATCCTACAGGGACTGAATGCTGGTGAAGTGATCAGGCCTTGATTGGAAGCAAGTAGTTTAGGAGGACAGGTTCTGATATTATAGATTCCTCTGAAAATGGAGAGAGGCTTCCAGCCCTCAATATTACATATACAGCAAAAAGAGGGAGTGTGTTCTCCATCTCCTAACACCACAGAACCATCTGGTGTCCAGGCAATATATTGTGTATATATATATATATTTTTTTTTTCATATATATATTTTTTGCTTTATTCTCTAATTTTTCCTCAGTTTTCCCCCTTTTTTTTCTTTTTTTTCTTCTCGCTGGTATTGGCTTTTGTTTTTCTTTGATTTAGTGTTTTTTTTTTTTCTTAATTTCTTTAATAGCAAGGGCTCCTCCATTTTGGTTAGGGCTTTTCAGTCCCATTCATTCTTTATTTCTTGTTTATTTCTCTCCTTTTTTTTTTTCTCCTTTGGTAGAGTTATTTCTACATTTTTCACCCTATTCACATAATTTCTCAGAAAACAACTAAGAGATCGCATTTTTCCCTTCAGTTTATATAATTGTATTTTTAATTTTCTTTATCTATTTTTATTATTTATTTTTTCTTTTCTCTTAGGACTGGGGATCTTGTTACTCATGTGGCTGAGAGTAGGGTCATGAGATTGGTGTGGCTCAAGTAAGCCATGAGCTCATAGTCTAGGATGGCCTTCTAGCTTTCGGTTTTGGAGAAACAATATTGGTAGTATGTTCCTTCTGCGACCTTCTGCTGATTTTTTTCTACATTTGGTGGAGGTGGGGTCTTGTTTTTACCCAGGCTAAGGAGATCCTAACCTAGAGAGACCACCCAGCCAGGCTTCCCAGTGTCATGGAGTTGCAGATGTGGGTAAAAGTACCTTGCCAAGATCACCATTTCCTATCTCCCTCTTTCCCTCTTTCTGCCCTTATTCTCTTCTTTTTTTCAACTCTTTCCTTCCACCTGCATTCTTTTTATTTTTCTATATTTCTTTCTTTTCCCTCTTCTTGCCCTTTACCTATCTCTTCCCTTTGGCATTATAACTAAGTTCAGAGAAAAGGGAATTTAAAGCAAAAGAGGTAGTGAGAGGAAAAACAAGGGGAAGAAAGAAAACTGGAAGAAAACACACATGAGGAGGAGCCAGCAGAAAAATTCTGGCAACATGAAACCCCAGAACAGAGCAACCCCTCCAAAGAATGATGAGGTAGCCAACTCAGTGGATTCAACCTATAAAGATTTAGTGAAAATGACAGAAAGAGAATTTAAAGCAAAAGCTATAAAGGATATTGACAAGAATGTGGCAAAATAGAACCAAAAAATGGGTAAGAGACATGAACAGACCTTTATCTGAGGAAAGCAGACAAAAGGCTAACAAATATCTGGAAAAATTGCTCACCATCCCTAATCATTAGAGAAATGCAAATCAAAACTACCCTGAGACATCACCTAACTCCAGTGAGAATGCCACATCACTGTCTCATAGTTACAGATGTTGGCACAGATGTGGAAAGAGAAGAACACTTTACACTGAGTTCCTCAAAGAACTCAAATTAGACCTCCCATTTGATCCTGCAATCCTATTACTAGGCATCTACCCAGAAGAAAAAAAGTCATTTTATCATAGGGATATTTGCACTATATTGCTTATTATAGTTCAATTTATAATCGTCAAGATGTGGAAATAACCTAAATGCCCATTAGTCCAGGAATGGATTAACAAACTATGGTATACATATACTATGGAATACTATGCAGCCATAAGAAGATGGAAATTTTACATCCTTTGTATTAACCACATGGAGTTGACATATTCTTCTTTGTAAAGTTTTACAAGAGCATATATCCAATGTACTCAATACTAATATGAAACCTGTGATGATCTAATACATGCCCATGAAGAGAAAAATTCAATTCAATTCAACTTGGTGGGAGAGGGAATAGGGAAGAGAGAGGGAAAGGGGAGGGTATTGGTGTGTTCTCACTTAATGGACATAATGTAAGGCTATTGGCACACATTTTGGGTGCAGAACACAAGTACATGATGGAATTAACCTAACATGTACAAATATTATACCTAATTGTTCATACTCTCACATTAACCTGCAATTAAGAAAAATGGTCCCTGCATAATTTTCATGATATCCACCACCACAGATAAGCAAAAAGTCCTCACATAGTCCACATGTGGCTTAAAGGCCATGGGTTGGACACGCCTGTATAGTCTAAAACGTTAAAAATCATTAACACGAATAATGCAGACACAGAAGATACATACTGTATAAACTCACTTTTATGTAGAATTTGAAGACGTCAAACTAAAAAAAACAGAGTGAAGAAATGGTTGCCAGGAACTGGGGGTGGGGAAATTGTGGGACTTTGGTCCTATAAAATATAGAGGACTTTCAGTTGTAAAATGAATAATTCCTGGAGATCAAATGTATAGCATGGCATAGTTAATAACATTACATATTTGGATTTGCTGAAAGTGGATAATAGCTTTATGAGGTGATAGATATGTTTTTGTTTGTTTTTTGTTTTGTAGTTTTTGGCTGGGACTGGGTT
Source organism: Arctocebus calabarensis (assembly GCA_963573935.1). Lineage (NCBI taxonomy): Eukaryota > Metazoa > Chordata > Mammalia > Primates > Lorisidae > Arctocebus > Arctocebus calabarensis. The sequence goes on from CAUYON010052511.1 coordinate 10,783, forward strand.
TGAACCCACCACCTCCAGCATATGGAGCTGGCACCCTACTCCTTTGAGCCACAGGTGCCGCCTGACGTGATAGATATGTTAATCACCTTCATTGTGGTAGTCACTTCACAATGTATATGGGTATCAGAACAGTACATTGTTCAAAAAATACAATTACTATTGTGAATTGTACCTCAATGATTATACCTCAATAAAGCAGAGGGAAAAAATCAATAGCACAAATTTGTCAGTTATTAAAAAGCATGTGTGAGCTTTATTTTACTTCGGAGTATAAAATAAATGCTTGTAAAAGGGGATAGAATACAAGTTAGCAAAGTAAGCAGTATGTTGAGAACAGATGCAACAACAGAGTAATTTTTCACTAAAGTCAGGTTTGAAACTGGAGAGATGAGAAGAAACCCATCACAGGGCAATAAGATTTAGTCATGGGTACAGGTAGGGATCAGGAACACCTCTTAACTTTCCATGTTGTTTAGGAATAAATAATGCAATGGACAGCCTGAACCAGAAACAGAAACCCAATGCATCTTTGGGATTGGTCTTTCCTCTCTCCATACAGTAAGAGGGTCAATAGAGAAGAAGGGAATGACTAGAATTTTACTGATTTTCCAATGTGGAATGATAATTGGCCCTTCTCAGATATAACTGAAATGACTTCATGGAGTCAACAAAAGGAAATTGATTTAGATGTTCATTCAGGCTCTCGTTCAGTCCAAATGAAGAACTACTCAGGTTAACTTGTGATCTTGGAGGTACAAGGGCTGGGTTCTTAAATTTGTCAGTTATTAAAAAGCATGGGTGAGCTTTATTTTACTTCCGGAGTATAAAATAAATGGTTGAATGTGCAGAACTATATAAAGAAATACAAAACCTTTATGGCTGCTCTTCAGTGGCAATCATTGTTGTCTGACATAATTTGTCATACCTTATATTTATTGCTAACTTCTGATCCCAGATAAATCAGTAAAGACTAGGGTGTTCTAAAGGAGACTGATTTATAATTAATAGAAGTGTACAACTTGTGCTGTAAGTCTATGAGAAGGAAGTCCTCTCTTTCCTTCCTCCCAGGCTCTGAACAGCCATTTTTTCCCCGGTGATGGACATTTTGATTAAGGCAAACTGCCTACACTCAGAAGTAAATTTGACATGTTACTGGGGCAAAGCATTTTGCTGTAGCCATTACAGATAAGAATGACTGGTGATACAGAAATACGTGCTATTCTAGGATAGCCTGGGCAAGATCTTTAGATAGCACTTCCTTTGTTACCTTCAGACCAAATTCAACAAAACTCCTTCAGAACAGAAATTAGTTGGCCCTCCACTTGCTTATAAAATCTTTTCCTATTTGGGGGCTGTCACCCTGTAAGGGAAGATGGTGGGTGAAAAAGTGCCACTTACCCATCACAGACAGTTTTTCTCAAGACCTTATTTTATGTTAGCTCCTTCTCTAAGCTCTTTCCTTATTGATACTTGCATGAGATGAGATCAAGGACAACTTTAAAGCAACTTTTCCACTTTGTTATTGTATAGTGCATTTGTATTTTTGTCAGGTGCTATAACAACTGTAAATGTCACCATTCAGAAAATAATTATTGACCTTCCTGTATATCTACATGTGCCAGGGGCTATTTAAATTGCTGGTGCTATGGTAATGAGAACATGAAACCTTTGCCTTTATAGAATTTACACTTTAGGGAGCAATACAGACAGTAAGCAAATAAATACTATCTAATATAATTGGAAGTAGTGCTAAGCACAACGAAAGGAAACTTAAAAACATTATGTAAGAAAAATGGGTGATAGATGCTTCTATTTTATATAAGACAATCAAGGCAAAACTCTCTAAGGAGATGCCTTGAAGTAGAGATTTGAATAAAGTGAGAGAGCAGGCTCATTGATGATTGAAAGAAAAACAAACCAAACAGAAAAAGAACACAAGTAATGGCCTTCGGAGAGCAAGAGGAGTATGCTTAGCTTCTTCAAGGAATGCCAGGAGGGAGGCCTTTGTGGCAGGAGTGAGAAGAAAGAAAATAGAGCATCAAACATCGAAAAGGCCTCATGAGTCTGTTTTCTCCCTGCTTCTGCAGCTCCAAAGCCTGAATTCCTTCAGGGGGCACCCACATTCTTTGATGATGTGGAAATCAGTCAATATTCAGCTCCACCCTTGGCATATTTACTTTTTCTTCAGTTGTCCAGAGCTATGCCATGTACCAAAATTCCACAGGTTCGTCCTTGCTTCTCTGCCTTTGCATACGCAGTTCTCTCAGCCTTAAATACCTTTCTTGATATTAAACCGGTGAATTATAACTCCTCTGACCCTGGAAATCATTTAATGAAAGGCTTTTCCTGGCTCACACAGATAACCACACTTTGGTTATGTTATTTATGGCATATTTTGTAGCTACTTTTTAGCTACTTACATGTTTGCATTCCTTCTTCCTATAGAAGATGTGCTTTTTATTTTCACAGATGAGATCTTTGTCTTTATATTGCTGTTCCTTAGCAGAAGGCCACATAGCATGATAGAAAATTAATAAATGACTGCTGAATACATGAATGAGCTTGTGAGTGTCTGAATGAATGAAGTGTCTGACTCAATTTTGGATTTGTTTTACCTCAGGTCAATGATAAAAAAGTCATCACAAAATGGACTTCTTTTTCATTCTTACTCAGCCAAGAAGACAATTTTTGTCTGAACTTTTTCTTTTTGTATTAAAAAAGTGCAAGTGAAGTGAGTGTCAAGAATGTTCTATGCATGAAAAATAATAGCTACATAATACACCTGTCAAAATGGTGTTTAAAATAAAATGCTACCAGACCCATATAACTGAAGAGGTTTTGTGGGAGTTGCTATTATGAAGCAGTTTTTAACACTCTGCACAGAAAATTATCACCTACGTGAAACTTTCAGAGCAACTGTGACTTAGAGTTGGAAATTGTACTTGACATTACCAGAAAGCCATTTCAAACATTTCATACATCTGTTCACTGGTTCAAAAATCTACAGAATGGACCAACTCATATGCTTTAAGAGTTAAATGTGAAGGGAAGACATTTTAGAGCAAAGTTTTCATTTAAATATCACCTGTTCTTTAAGGTAAATATCTAAATTTAAAATAAAATGTTAAATATATTAAAGTAACATACAACTAAATATTATATAAGAATAATAGATTATCCTCTTACATGATTCAATGATAAAGTTGCAAATAAAATGCTCTCTTAAACATTGAGATATTAAAAATCAGAGATAGGCTTAAGAAATGGATTAAATTTATTTTTCCTGCCCTATTGATTCGTGCCCAACTTGCCTTTTCTCATTTTTCTTCTTTTTGCTTTTACCCTAGGTGTTACTGATCCTCTTTCCCTGATCTGGTTGGAAGGGGGTTGGGCAGCTTCTAAGGTCCCATGAGCGGAGTTTAATAGAGGCACACTGAAATCATTGATATGAGCAAAGCAAATCCAAGGACAGAAATAAAATCAGACAATTTCGAGTGAAATACGCGTATAAATGCATTAACAAGATAGGGGAACCAAAAGAAGGATTTATGTCTGATATCCACAGCCAGGAGAGAAGTAGGGGTAAGAAGTAAAAGTGGAGAGGAGATTAAGGAAGCAATAATATAAATAACATTTATTTCAGTGTTTACCATGGTGTTAGACATTATTTTAATTACCAGAGACAGAATACACAATTAGATGACAGCGTCCTGGAGCCCACCTGGAGTAGACTTGGCTATGTGTTGTAGCAACAACCTGGCATAGGTGATTTCGTTTATAGGAGAACCTGTAGGCATTAACATGATTAATCATTACTTCCCATGACTTTATATCCCTTGATACTCTGCATACCACCAGTGTTTCTCTTTCCTTGAGTTGCCAGTCTTTTGGTCTGATTGTGGATCTCTAAAATAACAAACAACCCTCTGATTTTCTCTAAATATATTGAAGGATCTCAGGAATTTTTGCCCCAAAATATGTCCTTGGCATTTTGAATCAATGTCCTTAGAGACCAAAAAGCATCAGAGGAGGCTTCCCTTCTATTGGCATCAACCTGACTACCCATCAAAAGATCAAAGGGGCAATTGACCTCCCATCTCTCCCATTATCTCAATATGGGGCAGGAAACAAGATCAAGAATACCACCAGACCTGTTACAAATTATTTAATTACAATAGCTATCTGTCAAGTTAATGTTTTTGCAAAAAGAACCAGCTCTTCTTCCAACCATGTGCTAGTCTTACAAAGAATTACCTGTATTCCTCATTACCCCTCCCCTCCCCTGGGAAGGTATAAAAATATCTGAATGGGCAGTGCTTTGGCTCAGTCAGTAAGGTACTGGCCCCATATACCAAGGGTGGCAGGTTTGAACCCAGCCCCGGCCGAACTGCAGCAAAAAAATAGCCGGACATTATGGCGGGCGCCTGTGGTTCCAGCTACTCGGGAGGCTTAGGCAAGAGAATCACCTAAGCCCAGGAGTTGGAGGTTGCTGTGACCTGTGTGAAACCAAAGCACTCTACCAAGGACTATAAAGTGAGACTCTGTCTCTACAAAAAAAAAAAAAATATATATATATATATATATATATGAACTTCATTTGGGATATTGAATAATCACTCTGTGATTCTCCCCAAGTACACAGCAAATAAATTTTTCTCTTATTAATCTGCCTTAATTGTGAGCTGATCATTCAGCTAACTTTGGGAGAAAGGGGAGATTTTCCTTCACCACTAAAGTTTAATGTAGGCAACAGGAACTCTAAGCCTCTCTGCTCTCCTCAAAATGGCAGAGAGAAAAGTTTGTACTCTAACCAGCTGACAGCTTGGTAAGATGCTTTAACTTCTGAGTCAGACTCTTGTTTTTTCTCTCTCTGTGTTTTTTTCTTACCAGTTGATCAGATGGTAAAAGATCACCATCCTTTTCAAATTTAAATTTAATGAGAGATTTTTTTGTGACTGATTAGTCTGATTGACCAACTCTGGTATTGGAATATTTTTGACTACTTCTTAAATTTGAATTTGTGTCCTTCTTCTCTCAGAAATAGCCACCCCCCCTTTTTTGTTGTTTTTGTGGTTGATTTGTGTTGTTGATTTTCCATGTCATTTTGTCATAAAAAGGGTCACCATAAGGTACAACACAGGTATAGTACCTCTATAAGCTCACTGTTTGAGTAGCCCTACAGATTAACAAGTTACATGGTTCCAGCTAGACCAGCACAGCACCTATTATGACAAACTGTGCTGCATGTCTCCCGCTCTCCTAAAAATGTATGAGGTCCCTCTCTCATCCTGTTATTTGTTCCTGAACTTTTCTTGTGACCAAATGGGAATTTTTTCCTTGATCTCCTCCATCTGGTAGGGAGCATGCTTTTTGTTTTGTTTTGTTTTGTTTTTGTTTTCAGAAGCATCTGAGGCAGCCAATCTGAAAAGAATGGGAGTCCAAGACATGTTAAAATTCTAAGCAGCACACAGTTGTACTGACTGTGTGAAGCTCTAGTGGAAGTGTTTGGTCTTAAAATGTCCTACCCTCTTGTCTACTTCTAAGAGCAAATTTTTGGGAATCTTGGAAATTGCCTTCTTTGGGCCCTCTCCAAGCAAAGTCTGTAAAATTACTACATGGGTTTTCTGTGAAGGAAGAAATACACATGCACAATTGAAATTAATTGCCCAAAGATAGATCCTTTAAATTAAAAGACTTCTAAATTAAAAAAAACAAACAAACAAACTTATTTTAGAGATCTCTTATTTGAAACATTTGCCTTATTTGTATTAGTAGAGAAATTAGGTTTTTAAATGGCACATAATGTGTGGCTACCCTTAAAAATTTTCTCAACGAAATTGAAGAGCACATATTTGATCTAAAACAAAGATAAAAAACCCTATTACCACTGCCCCAGTGGGAATAATGGCCCAGGCCAATTTACCTTACGGCCTAATAGCTAAAGTGCTGTGTTTTCACCTCAGCAGCCTAGGTATGATTACCAGGTAGGGAATAAGCCTGTTCTGGTTTGATATTTATATAGCTTCTGCCATTCACTGGTTCTCTTCCCTTCCATGCTCGACTTTTGCTTCTCTGTGTCCCTAACCCTAACCCCAACCCTAGGGCTTTTAGATATTTGTCTATAAATGGTCAGCTAAAAAACTGTAACCCTAGAAAATGTGGCTATATCTCATTTATGACTTGTGGGACTTCTTTCTGTGAGTTATTTTTGTGGCTTTTCTAGATCTTGTAAAAACTGTTCACCACTTTAAAAACACCTCTTGCTTTCTTAATTAAGGTATAACCTGGGTTACGGCTTATTGGCTTCACTTAAAAGGATACTTTAGGTGATGTCAAAAGCAAAGACATCAGCTATTTTTCTAGGCTAAAATTTGCTCCATTGACCTTCGCTCTTCCCTACCCCTTTTTCTTTGTCAATCATAGAGTTTTGGCCAATGAAAGGCAATCAACTCTTCTAACTGAAGTTAAGTAAGGCAAATGCTAAGATGCAATCAATCCATTTCTTTCTCACTTCCATTTTCTGTATGTCACTTTCTCTTTTCTGCCTATGAATCTTCTCCAGTAATGAAATCTCTCTGAACCTGTTTTAGTTCAGCAGTTCAATCTGTGAATTGGTCTTTGCTCAATTAAACTGTGTTAAATATAATTTTTATCAAAAGTAGATTCCCAGAGATCCCCAGGAGCACCAAGAGTCCAAGTGAGGTACACGCAGGACCTATTGCCCATCAGTCTCTCATCACAACAGAGGCCTGTGTGTATGTTCTCTCTCAGATTCCGCGGGTTTGTCTTTTGAGCTTTTTCAAGCAAATTTTGATTCTAACTGGCTTCAGAAGTTTTGACAGAAACTAAACTAGGTCTGGAATTAGACTGTACCTAAGAACTAATTCAATTAGATCCAGTTAGCATCCTCAAATGGCTGACTAGGTTCAGGCGGAAACTCACAGTAAATGGCAATATGACAGGGGGTACAAACTCCAGCTTTCAGGAATTCACAGATATTTCTGTGTTCTTTCTTTTTTTTCTGAGGAACAATCATTGTCTATGCTGAACATGGAGATTTGAGAGCCTTAGTCAAGATGTGTGGTAAAAATAGGATGCTTAATTTATTAAGAACTGAATACTTTACTTTCTAGCTATGTCTACTTACACACATGTAAGTATTAGGTCCTATAAACCAACAACTGCTCACAGAAATGGGACCATCTTTCTAAGGGAAAAATTGATGCCTAGCTAACAATTGTAAAAAATAATGAAATAGGTAATTAAAAGATTGATGGTCTGAATTTCCAAAAAGTAGTAATATTTAAGAGCCAGAAAATAAAAATTCTTTACAAGAGCTACTACAGCTGCTTCTGTTCTTATGTTCATGTATCTATCTGTCTGTGTATGTCCTTTGTATGTGGTATTTCACTACCAGAATATATTAAAGAGCTCTAGTTAATTGGTCTCAAATGATAAGCAGTTAAATATTTTATCAAGAAGATAAAAAATAAGTAAAATGTGTTATAGTTTGTGTGACTTTAAAAATGAAGTAATTAACATCTGCTCAACTTTCTTTTCAATTCTGCTACACCCCGACTCACAATTTCTCTTCATAGTCACCTTCCTGGGGAGATAGTTAACATGGACGTGAATATCTCAGAGATACTGTGAATCTCCTTCAAAGTTCTCTCAAATTCTCTAGGCTGATTTAGACTCTATAACCTTTACCCAGAAATCCACTTTTATTCAGTCCTTGTTCAGTATATTAATGATCTTGTGCTCTGTAAACAGGATGCTCTCTTTGACTTCCTCCTTCTTTTACTGACACTAGCTCAATGAAGCCATAAAACTTCTAGGCCTGAACTCCAGTGGGTACAGACAACAGTTACTTACTTAGAACATGAAATATCTCAGGGCACTCAAAACTTACAACAAAATGCCTTGAGTCAAAATTTTTATATCCCTCACTAGGGCTTGCACACTGGCAAAATGAAAAGCTGCCACTATTTACACAGACTCCAAATAGGCCTTTGGAGTCTGCCATGCAGTTGTCACAATTTGGAAATTTCATTTCTTAATTGATGCTGGTATTCCTATTGCCAATTGACTCCATAATATCAGATAGGTTGTGTATTGGGCCAAACGGTATCCTTGTAGCCCCTTTCATTCTAACTTTTTGACTTGCATTTGTTTTCCATCACATAGAATATATGTGTAAACAAATAAATAAAAAATGTATATATAGTTGATATTGTCCTGGGATCTATAATATCTCTGACCAAATTATTTCCCAATACACTAGTTGTAAATCTCACCAAGTCTCTGGAGAAAACCATCAGTCTCCAGGAAGTCTACTGATGCCTATAAGCCTTCCATTTCTGGACTTACTGAACACTATGGGGATTTAAATGAACTATTTGATACCAAAACTAGCTACAAGGAGATGCCAACTAGTATGCTTGGTACATATTATCAACATGTGAAAGGAACTTGGTCTCACCAAGTGACAGGACTTTTCAACCTGTTTGATCAAGAGAACATAATGCATGTCAAAGTTTTTACAAGATATATGCTGTCCCTTTACTGAGAAGGCCCTTATAAAGTACTATTAACTAGCTACACTGCCATAAAAATAAATGAAAATCTTTTTGGATTCACATGAGCCATGCCAGACTACACTAAGACAATCAGAGGGCAACCCCTCAGTTGTCCTGAAAGTAAGAATTTCCAAGAGCAATTTTCTAGGATTTCCTAGCCCCTGAGGCAGATATCTCCAAGAAGTAGATAGCTTTTTCCCAATACAGTGGATTAAGGGACTACATTGTTCATCTAAATACTGCTTTCTTTTTTCTTTTAACACCCTCCCCCAACCAAATAAATAGTTTCTTTTTCTTTTTGTTTTTTTTTTTTGAGACAAAGCCTCAAGCTGTCACCCTAGATAGAGTGTTGTGGCATCACAGCTCACAGCAACCTCCAATTCCTGGTCTCAAGTGAGTCTCCTGCCTCTGCCTCCCAAGTAGCTGGGACTACAGGCGCCCGCCACAACGCCTGGTCATTTTTGGGTTGCAGCCGTCATTGTTGCTTGGTGGACCTGGGGGCTGGATTTGAACCCACCAGCTCAGGTGTATGTGGCTGGTGCCTTAGCCCGTTGAGCCACAGGCACCAAGCCAATAAATAGTTTCTTATATACACTTCTCCTTTTAAGCTTTCTCTTTTAAAGGTTGCCCATTAGAAGCTGAGTGGGGGTTCCTGCAACCTACCCAATTCTCCCTTTTATCTTCCTCCATATAACTCTTCTTACATATTATGCCTGCTTTTATTAACCTTTTCTGTTTTCTTCAAACATTTTACCCACAGACCCACTGTCCCTTTGTGCCAATCTTACAAACGCTGGCCACATTAACTAATCAATCTAATTGCTGGTTATGCTGACATCTAGATCATGCAAAAGAACCTGAACTCATTTTTGTTTGTGCCAATGTTAGTACGTGGTGGAACCAATCCAGAAGATGGCTGTATGACAAGATGTGGCATCTGTAATCATATAAGAAAATCTTTATGCTGGCTCTCCTGTTGGTGACTCAACTGCACGCAGAAAAAGCTTCTGTGGAAGCTCAAGAAATATCTACTGCTCAGATAAAGTCACTCAGAAGAATTATTTCCCCCCTTGTGTTGAAAACAAAAGTGATGCTAGATCTTTTCTGGGTTATATACTAGGGAAAAACTGCAATTGAACCTTCCATTTTATTCCAAAGATAGCATTCTTGAACTCTAAGATGATGCTGACACTAACCCTTGTGACAGCAACACTTCTCAAATCAGCAGATATTATGGATGGCTCACAAGGCAGGCCTGTGCAATGTTGGGTAGTTCACTTGCTCCACTTGTTAAATTTCCAGACTCCAAAGATTACATATGGACAGACCAAAAGTCTGATTGACTTGGTTAGGTAATAAAACCAAGCCCTGTAACTTCCAGAACCAGTCCTAATGCCTTTTATATCAAATACTTTGCAACCTATTTTGTTCCCACAGACTGGTAGGAACACATGGAAATTGAAGATGTGAAAGTACCAGTGAGGAAGTAGAGGAATGGCCAAGTCCAGACTGGGTGTCGCAGGTGACATCTGACCCTATCTGTAAATGTCGTTGGTATTTTTATTATGTGTGTCAATAAAGTGTAGGAGTGTTTCCCATCTATCATGTTAGGATGCTGTGAGCTTTGATACAATCTCGGTTACCAAGGACTCCACTTTACAAGCCAGAAAAATTACAAACTTGAGCTCCTTCATACATAAAGTGTCACCAAGCAAATATAGTAGGTGTGATATTATAAAAACCTACTTATATATCACAATTCTACTTTATGATGCTCAGGACTTTTTGCCTGGTATTTATAACTCACCAGCCTGAGAAGGCAATTTTGACTTTCTGCGTGGTAATAGAACAAAAGTTCAATATCATCACGCAAGCATTTGGGAGCACTTAGAAGTCAACAGCCTAGCTCTGTCACATTTGAAACCTACTGTATCCTGGATTCCCCAACAGCCCAATAGGAAGGAGCTTACATGATTATTAGCTTGAAAATGTTCTTTTAATGTAAAACCATCCAGGGCAAGTAGAGACCATGATCTATACCTCTTAAAAGACAAGATATTTCCATGAGATTAATGAAGACCAACTCCCAAGAATGGGAGACTAGTTTAATGGAGAGTAGAGAGATGACCTTATATCTGTTCTTTTCTGATTAATCATTTTCATTCTAGTTTATGTTCTTCTTTCCCCATTCAGATCCCTTATTGCCTAACTATTAACCATATCTCTCTTTTCATAGTCACTGACTCACCTTTTAATGTGTGAAACTTCTAGGGAAGTTCCAAACTAGAGGAATGAAGTAGCTCAGGAAATTTCACCCTAAAATATGACTCCTTGATATTTTGAACTAAGGTTCTTAGAGAACATAAAACATCAGAGGATCCTTCCCCTCTATATACATCAACCTAACTATCCATGAAAAGGTCAAAGGGGCAATTGAGTATCCTTCATTTCCCTTTTATCTCAACATATGACAGGAAACAACATCAAATAATGCCACCAGACCTGGTCCAAATTATTTAAATATAATATCTGGCTTTCAGGTCAAATTTTTACAAAGAGAGTCACAATGTGTTGTGTGTGTTTTAGCAAAATGTTTTGCCCTTAAATGAAATTACCTGTACTCTTCCTCTCATTTTCTCCCTCAAAAAGGACAGGTATAAAATGTCTAAAACTTCATTGGGATGTTCAGTAATCACCCTGTGATTCTCCCCATGCACATGATAAAAAAGAAAAACGTTCTTTTATTAATCTTCCTTAATTTATGAGTAGATCTTTAAGCAAACTTTGAGGGAAAGAGGAAGTTTCCCTTGACCCCTATGATATTCTTTCTGTAACTGACCAAAATCCTCTTAATACTTCAAACAGGATGCCTAATGATAATTCACATGTTTTTTTTCACCATTCTCTCTAATCATCTCTATGTAGTAATCACCATTGGGCATCTCACTATCATTCAAATGTAGCATGGCCATTCTTGTCACCTTCAAAGCAAATTCTCAAGACATTAATTAAATTATACATTTACAGAGATATTTTAAATTTATTAATTAATTTGTTCAGTCTTCTTACTAAGTAAGTTCATTGGTTCTAGGGTTCATGCCTTTTTCTACATGGTATTGCTAAAAGCATCCTGCACATTGCTTTCTACATGAAGGAATTCACTACACATTTAGTTTACTGAAGCAAACTGAAGGGATAAGTAAATATGAGGAAATTAAGCAGCTATAACATAATTTAGTTAAAATAGTTTCGACTATTCAGCAAATATCTCTAATCAATAATTTCAACACTGGAGACTATGTGGTCATTAATTGTTCTCAGAACTTCTAGGAACAAAAATGTAACATACTTTGTTGAACAAAATATATACCTACACATATATGGAATGAGACATTTTTTAAGCTGTAATATCCTTCGTAGCACCAAATCGAAACCACAAAAACATTCACTAATGGGCTGGTAAAAGAAAATGTGGTACATCAATAAAATGGCATTCTACATTAAATATTGTCAGTATGTCTTTGTTAAAGAGAAAAACACAAGCTGTAGAACAGTGTGGGGATATTATTATACTTGGACTACTAGAATAATTTACACTGTACAAGAAATTTTAGGATTATAGCTAGTGTTAGAGTTAGAATTGGGGGCAGAAACTTGATTGTCAAATGTATAGAAAATACTAAATTTTCACTACATATTATTTCCAATACTGAAATTATGGTCAGATGCTTACATTAGCTTTTAAAAAAGGTAACATCTTCAACTGATTAAAAGAAAAGCCAAAGCAAGTAAAAACTGCAAAAAAGCTGAGGCAATAGGCTTACTAGTCAAATAAACCCAGAGTGAATTTTAGAATATTCTTTCTAAAGTGTTCTTCTTTTAAGATACAACATTATAGCTCAAGAGATAAGAGTCAGAATTCATGGATAGCTAGGTCTTTTTGTTCTGGATTTCCTATACTTTTTGATTTTAAGAATATGATCTTCGATTAGTGTATGCTTTTTTATTAACTTTTATTAATTCATAATTTTGTACATTAGTGTAATCATGGGGCACAATGTTCTGACTTCATATACAATCTGAAATATTTTCATAGAACTATTTAACATAGCCTTCATGGC
>CAUYON010052512.1:0-17787 GCA_963573935.1 Arctocebus calabarensis
GAGACTCGCTTGAGCCTAGGAATTGGAGGTTGCTGTGAGCTGTGATGCCACAGCACTCTATCCAGGGTGACAGCTTGAGGCTCTGTCTCAAAAACAAAAAACAAAAAACCTCTGCTATTGAGGCTGGAAATGATGCCAAGATGGTCCCCCAAAGTCGGACCCTATAGACAGAGATTTTCTTTCACTGCTACATCCGCCCAAGGAGCTGGATATACATTCCCAACACACCTCTGGGCCTAGCAGAGAGTGTCAAGGATGTTAATCATGAAACCCAGGAGAGAAGAGAGAAGGTAGAACAGCAAGCAAAGAGTGTGTGAGCCCCCTGGGACTGGGCTCTGGGGGAGAATGCCTGCCCAGCCCTTCTCCACCAGGGAGGGTTCAGACACAGACACAGCCAGACTCTCATCCGTGTAAGAACATCCTTATGGGCAGAAGTGGTAGAGTTCTTGACATGTTAAGGGGCTGGCAGTGAGGTCAACTAGAGAGGATAAGAGGGAGGACCCAAGAGAGGCGGGCCCAGCCAGATTCAAGGTCAGGTCTTTGACACAGGCTAAGAAACAGCAAACACCTGGTCTTCCCTGACTATCCAGAATCAAGAAATGCCACATTTGGGCCTGCAGGATGCTATGTGTCTCTTCTCTTAGCTAGAAGAACTCAGATTGCTCCAGAACTATGTGAACCAATCATACTTCCATCTGACCTCTTAGAATTGACCCCTCAGTACAGACCAATTGCATTTCAGTATCCTCATTATTGTAAGCCAAACATGTCTTACCATCACCACCTGGAATCTTTGTAGATGTGATGCACAAATGCAGCCCCAACTAAACATTTTCTAAGGCCTGACTGTATCCCAGCTTTATGCCTTAGCACCTTCCCAAGTGGAGCCAAACACATCTCTTCTTCATCTAATACTATGAACCATCCAAGATGGTCATTTCTGTTTATGCATTGGGTAGGGACGGGGGTTCTGGCTCTTGCAGGAAGTGTATTTTCTTTTTTGAGACAGAGCCTCAAGCTGTCACCCTGGAGAGAGTGCCATGGCATCACAGCTCACAGTAACCTCCAATTCCTGGGCTCAAGCGAGTCTCTTGCCTCCGGCTCCCAAGTAGCTGGGACTACAGGCGCCCGCCACAACGCCCGGCCATTTTTTGGTTGCAGCTGTCATTGTTGTTTAGCGGGCCTGGGCTGGATTCGAACCCGCCAGCTCAGGTGTACGTGGCTGGCGCCTTAGCCCGTTGAGCCACAGGCGCCGAGCCCCACAGGAACTGTATTAAAGGGCTGTGGCATTAGCAAGGTTGAGAACCACTGACCTAGATTCAACTACACCTGGAAACCCAGTTTGTGAGCTTAGGAACCCTCTAGTCTCAGGCTCTGGGGAATCCAGGACTCTTCCGTTGTAAAGAAGGGAAAAAAGGAAGGAGTGGTTCTTGCATCCAGGCTAAACTCCCCCATCAGCTTGGCTCAGCAGGGAGTATAGTCATGTAATCTGTGTCTAGCAGATTGACAAAGGTCCATAAAACAGATCTGCAGAGCACAGAACTTGGGAAGTCTTGTGTAACCTCAGAAGGAAACACTAAGCATGACCATGACTCCAGCCATACACAAACATGCAGTTCATGTTCCCATAATAGTAGGAAGAAGCAAGCAGGTTGGGGAGAAAATGGGCAGGAAGAGAAGACAGGATCTGATAGCAGAGAACTGGGAGTAGGCATGGAGACCAAAGGGTCCCAGAGGAGACTGGGTTTCGAAGGATAGTCAGAGTTGGAAGAGGACTTAATAACTCAGGGTCAGTGCTCCGAATGGAAAGAGGCTTTGCACTGAGGCTTACCAAGACATGAGTTCATATCCCAAATTTGTCACCAACCAGGTATGTGAGCTCCAGGTGTGAGCTTGGGCAAATCATTCTGCTTCAGCTCATGCATTTGTAAAATAGCGGTAATGTGATTATTTATCCAGGGGATGAAGGAAAGCTCAGAAAGAGCTACAAGCACGGTCCTCTCCGGTGATGTTATTCATACGTTCAGGTCCTTTGGTCTCTTTCCAGCCTCTGTTCAGGTCTTATCCCCCAGGAAACTGTGTAACTTTCCCAGGATCACCTAGCTCATCAGATGCCAAAGCCAGTTGCCCTACACCCTCCCTGAGGCAGTCACATCTGTGGGTTGTGGGGTGTTTGTTTGTGAGGCATCTTCATTTTTTTTTTTTTCAGTTTTGGCCAGGGCTGGGTTTGAACCCGCCACCTCCAGCACTTAGGGCTGGCACCCTACTCCTTTGAGCCACAGGCGCTGCCCGAGGCATCTCCATTTTAAAAAGCAAAGGGAGCCTCCAGTTCAGCCACATCTCGTGATCACATCTCCTTCCTCAGACTCCGGCTCTGTGGCTCTTGCTGGCAAGGGGGAATCTAAGTAGACAGTGTGTGTGTATGTGCGCAAGGTGGGGGTGGCATGGAGAGAATTACCTGTCTATTTAAGAGGAAGCTTCCCTCTCAAGCTTTAATGTGTACTCAGATCACCTGGGGACCTTATTAGAATGTAGATTCTGATTCAGTAGGTCTGAAAAGTGGGGTGTCAAAGTCCTTTATATCTTTCAAGCTTCCCAGCAATGGTATCTGTGGTCTGAGACCTCACTTCAAGGAACAAGGCTATAGCTCACCCACCCCCCCAGCTCTGACACTGTAGCCCAGAAGGTAAGATTGCTGGATTTGGGCTATGCCAGGCCACACATGAATACATGTGTGTGTTGTACACCGTAGGCTCTCTCTCTTGCCATCAGGGATAGCTCAGGCCCTTATGCAGTATAAATGTGTCCCTGAGCACCAGAAGCAAAGTCAGGACACACAACTTCCTCTCTCAGAGTAGCAAAACCACGAGAGGCCTGTCCTGTTCTTTGTTATCTATTTCTCTGGGGGCCAGGCTGATTTGCATCCCACACCAGCAAACTGGTCACTCACCACCTTGAAGTCTTCTGCGCTGCAGACCTCCCCCCGAAAGTGGCAGGAGAGCAGCATGTCTCGAATGTCATGCCCCGCTCTGTCGTAGAACTCCCGCATGTTGAAAGGCTTGGGCTTGAAGCTGCGGAAGTTGGCTTTGTCCTGCAGTATCTCCAGCTGTTTTTCATCTGCCATCTGTGTGTCTGGTATCTCATACCTGGAGCCCAGGGTGCACATGGATCAGGACGACCAGCAATGTCTTACACCCAACGTTGGGGGAAGGAGTGCAGTGTCTAGCCTTGGGGATCAGGACCAGATATTGGCAAGGAAGGAGAGCTGGGCATGTCCAGAGGACCTACCACAGGGTTCTCAGACAACAGAAAGATCTTTAGTGGCTGCCCAGGAGCTGGGCATCTCAGCACATGGGTAAGAGGAAGCATGATAAGGATGGGGTGGGCAGAGATAAGGCAGGAGCAACGGCTTTTATACTGTGATCTCCACCCTTTCAAAATGATCTGTCCTCCAGCCCCAAAGTGAAGAAAAGATCAAGATAGAGGCTGGAGGAAGGGCAGAGTTCACTCCAGAGAGGGGATTAATGTCTCATAGCTCAGGCGGGGTAGGAGTAGAGTTGTTTTGGACTATCCTGGGATCAGAGATTGGGTGCCCTTAATTAGGTGCTCAGCATTACCCCAGCTCCTCTGCTGTGAGTGGCAGGTGTGGGAGTGGTTAGAGGGCAGGGTTGGCTGGCCTCTATGGCACGTTAGGGAGGCAAACACCCTGATTGGAACTCCTATAAATCCGGTTGTGGGACTGAGGGGTGGGGTGGGAGCCACCCACCTGTTGTTGAGCAGGGCCAGCAGCTCCCCAGCATGATACAGGTCATTCTTGGAGACTTGGCTAAAACGGAACTCATTGAGGTTGCACAACGTGACGGCAGGGAAGGTGAGCTGGGAGGCAGCCACCTCGTCGAGCTTGGTGACGTGGTGGTAGCGGAAGTAGTACTGCACACGCTCTGTGCACACGCACAGAAGCACGGCCAGCGAGCCCAGGAAGCACAGGGCCCACAGTGCCCGCTTCAGAGACAGCCGCTCGTAGGAGAAGATGTGGGCCAGGCCGTGCAGCGTGGAGCTGCTGGCGAAGGCCTGGATGCTCACCGGCTGGACGCCACCCACCTCCTCCTCCTCAGCCTTCAGTTCCATGCTTGTTGAGGGAATCCTGTGGGGGGGGGGGTGAGGAGGACAGTTTGTCATTGTCCTGGAATGAGAGTACACATGGAGCCCCTCCAAATGTGTCCATCCAGAATCCCATCTCTGGAGGTCAGAAGACTTCCCTGGTGTGCAAACCCAGAGGTGCCTGACCAAAGGACAATATCCCAGGACAGGGTTTCTCCAAACACACAAGCTCAGGGGGTCAGCTCAGGCCAAGAGAATGCTCTTCCAGGCTCTTCCAGGGAAGCTTCCCAGGCAAGGGGAGACCCCAGATATAGTCCTTGGAGGGTGAAAGGGAAGTCCTGATGTTTCCACAGCCAGGCCAAGAGTTCCCTCCAGATGGGGGGTCACTTTGGGACAGAAACATCCACCCCATCCTGGAGATGAAAACTCCCATAGATGTGGGCTGAACCCTGGATCAGGGCTCCTCTCCTGGTCAAGGGTATCCCCAGGGCTAGGCTTTAGCCCCTTGAGTTAAACTTGGGCCAAAAAACCCCGAGGGAGGTAGATGCAGCTGGGGAGGGGCTAAGCCTGAGTCCCCACCTGCGGGTATCTCCAGGTCTTACACAGGCGCAGGCTGTGTGTGTGTGTGTGTGTGTGTGTGTGTGTGCTGGGAGTGGGGGTAAGGGGTGGCGAGCTGCCCGAGGTGGATGTATGGTGGGGGGGCGCGGTTCCCTATGACAGCGAGCAGTCCCCGCCCCGGACGCAGCACCCCCTCCCCGCCAGTCCAGCTTCTCGTCGCAGTCAGATCCCCTGCTCGCCCCCGCCCCCCTCCCCAGTCACCAAGCCGCCCCAGCAGCTGGGGAAAACCAGAGGGGAGGAGAGTTCTGGCTTCGGGGCGCCGGGGAGCCCCGCGGCCAAAGACCGGGGAATCAGAAACCCACCTGAGGGGGCTTCGGGAAGCCGGAAGCCGGCGGCGGGTCCTGGGGCGCGGGACCGGTGCCGGGTTCAGCGCTGAGCCGCGGAGGGGCTCATGGCCCGAAGCCGGAGCCGGCGGCAGCCGCGGCGCGCCGCGCAGAGCCCTGCAGGGAGCGGCCGCCCGGCCCGGCTCGGCTCAGATCTGTCCGCCGCCCGCGCACGCTAGCTCGCTCGCTCGCCTCGGCTCGGTCCGCCCGGCCTCTGCGCGGTGCGCGGTGCTCTCAGCCTCGGGATCTGCAGGGATCCATCGTCCGGCCGGGAGGGGGGGGAGGGGAGAGGGTGCGCGTGCGCGCCTACGAATGTCTGCGAGGGTGTCTCCGGGCGGGTGTGCGCGCGGGGCCCCCGGACCGCGGAGCGGGACCGAGGGCTCCCCCCGCTGGCTCGCCCCCTCCTCGTGGCCACTCTCGGCTGCGCTGCCTCCCTCCGGTCCGGAGCCGTCTCCCTGCCTGCGAGGCCCTATGGGTTGTGTGTGTGACTATGTGTGTGGTGTGTGTGCGCGCGCGTGTGTGTGCGCGCGCAGGAGGGAGGGTGTCTGCCCCTTGCGTCCCCCTCCCCGCGCTGTCTCCTTCGGATCGATGCTCCTGCCTCTTGCTGCTGCTTCCTCTGGTGGCACACACGCTCTTACACACACACACAACCTCCGAGTCACACTTGACTGATTCAACCACTTGGCCAGTGTGGAAACACCAACAGACATACAGCCCAGAGTCACACCACATCACTTACAGCCGCACACACACCTCCCAGATGCCCCGCACATCCCAGAGGCCTGACCCACATGGCAAGCACGCACCTGTTCTTATCCCTGCCCCCACCTACATGGGACACGTACACACGTGCACACATGTGAACAAACATATGGCCTTGGCCGCTCAGACCCCAAGCTTTGAGCTTGCTGGGGTGGGGAGTAAGGTGGGAAGGCTGGGGGCATATCATAGCCCCTCACTGCCGAATCTCTAAAGAAGAAGCAGAAAGGAGGAAGGAGAAATAGCAAGAAGTCAAAGGAATTTGGACAGAAGTTAAGGAAAGGAGTGAGAGAGCAGAATGAGAAAGGGTTGAAGGGGGAGCTAAGCTCAGGGATGGAGCAGAAGTCTGGACACTGGACCCAGGCCTAGGGGCTGCTCCAGTAGCTCTAACCTTCCTCCCTCCCTCCCTTCTTCCCTCCCTTCTTCCTTCCCTTCCTCCCTCCTCCCTTCTGAAAGGCGGAGGGAGTGGGGGGCTCCCTATCCAGTTAACAGAGAAGAAGCAATCAAGGGGAAGTTGTTAATTTGCTGATGCTCATTAGGGGCTCTTAGCACCAGGGCTGTTGAGGTCTGATGGTGTCAGATGAGGAGGAGGAGGGTGAGGTGCGGGGGACCAGAATTCTGTCTCTAGTGGCTTCTTCGTTCCACTTGCAGGCTGGCACAGCTCTGGGGGAAGGAAGGTGAGAGGCATGCTCCCTGGACGTGGTGCTGGGCTTTAAGTTGGGAAGAAGGGGATGGCATGATGAAGAAAAGTTGTAAGGAGTTGAGACCGAGGGACACATGGGAAAACCAGCAAAGAGATCTGGAGATTTCTGGAGGGAGTGTGGACTTAGGGCTGTGGAGGAGGGAGGTTATGATGCATTTGCTAAGGGCTCGGACACAGAGCTATCAAAAGGAAAGGAGAATCTTCCATTCAGATTTGGGGTTTGGGGAGCTGTCCTGCAGCACCAGAAGGGCCAGAGGGTTGCCATGTCCCTGGGCAGCCACTGGGTGGCAGCCCTCTCCCAGATACTTAGAAGCAACTCAAGGGGGCATTTAGGACTGAGTATTCTCCAGGGAGGGTCCCAACTGGGGACGTTAGGAAGCATAGGGAAAAGTGTGCTTCCTGAATTCCAAATGTTCTCAGGGGGAGGGGAAGATCATCTTGGAGCATCTGTAATTCCCCTACCTCCCCACCCTCGCATGTTGAGTGACACACTGAGCCTCTTCAAATGGCTGCAAATTGCTTCAGTCACCTGGGATATTACCGGGGGAGCAGCGGGGGTGGAGAGAAGGTGATGAGGTGAGGTGGAGGCAGGCAAGGACTGATCGAGGCCAACGAACACTTTCAGGGGAAGTCTAGAGGAAGATAGGAGGTGTGAATCAGGTGATATCAACGTCCAGACCTGGCCTTGCCATTCATTGTCACTGGAACTTTCAGAATCCCAGTTTCCCCATTTGTAAGGGGGAGAAAATATTTACTTCTCAGGATTTGTTGAGGATTACATGAGCTAATGCATGGAAAGTGCTTAGTACATTGGCTTGTACTTAGTAAATCTCTAATAAGTAAATAACTACTATTATTAGCATTAGTATTTGGATCCAGTGGTAAAACCACCAGTGCAGCCAATCAGGATAGAACCTGAGACAGTGTTTTTCAACCCAGGCTGTGCATTTGAACTCCAGGGAATTTTTTTAAATGCTGATGCAATTACCCCACCATAGATCAATTAAAGCAATCTCTGGGGGTGGGGACCAGATCTCCCAACCCTTTAAGATCTCTATATGGTCGATCTTGAGGAACCATGCTCTTCAGAACCTAGCGGCCTAAATCAAGGAAGGCTCCATTGTGTCACAGTCCCCAGTCTTAGGAAGTTCTTTCTTATGTGTAACCTGAATCTCTCATACTGTTCTTTCTCCTTCATTTGAGAAGAAATGAGTCCCTACAAACACATATCCCCATTGTCCTGTACATTGCAGCAAACCTTCACTGCTGGTTTTCCTGTGTCAAGCCCCAAGACTGGCCTTGTGGATATAGTGAGGAGCAGCATAGTCCTGCCCTCAAATATCCCAGTGTGAAAGGAGAGACAAACATGACAAACCTGTTGACCAGTGACTCTAGTGCAAAGGCCAGGAGTGAAATACAAGGACGGGCCAGGGCTGCCGGGAGAGAGTGACAGGGGCCAGTAATTCTGACAGTGGTTTGAGGCAGGGATGAGAGAAAGAAGAAATTAGTGCTATGGACTTCAGTGGGATAATGCTTGAGAGATGGATCCAAGGACTATTATTAGTTTTCCACTGCTTCTTTCTACTTCTCTGACTCATCTACCTCTTGTCCAAGCCCTGACATATCCTGGCTTCTTCAGCATCCTCCCATCTTTTTGCCAGCTTCATTCTCTTCATTCTTTTGTCACTTCATTCTCTCCAGCCCTTGCAACCCCTAGACCTCAGTACCTTGTCCTCCCAGGGTCCAGGAGGAGAATAGACTTGGAGATATTCCTCCTTCCACTGATGAGAGGCATCTAGTCAGGAACTACCCATGATTTATCATCATGCTGACCTGAATTCAAACCTCAGCTCCAACATACCAGTGCTGTGTGGTCCTAGGCAAGTAACTTAGCCAGTCTGAGTCTCACTTTTCTCTACAAACCATAAAACCAAGCTAATGGCCATGCTGTTGAAAGGATGTTAGCAAACAGTAGGTGTTCCATCAATAGTGGCAAGCATTACCATCATCCTGGAAAGGCTGATGGGAGCAAATTCCCCATGGACGTTTCCCTTGCAGATGGCCCCATCTGCTCTAGGTGCAGAAGCACCCTCCAGCAATGGGTTGGGGGGGGAGGGTAAAGGGAGCACAAGGCCCCCTGGGACTTCCCAGCAGCTCTTCTTCGCTCCCCCGTGCATGAAATCACACGCACCCCAATCTGTTTGCATCCACTTCATCTGCTAGCTCAGCAAATGCAGAGACAATTAAGGAGTTAATTAGCATGCGATTGGGAAGGGGCTGGAGGACCCAACAACACACCCCGTCCCTCACCCCTTCCCGCTCAGTGTTGCTCTCCACCCATGATTCTCATCTTCTCTCCCGTTTTCTCTCTTTTCTAGTCCAAATGCTCCTCTTACTCACTCTCCTTTATTTCTCAGCTGCTCTCACCCTTTCTCTCCCTACCCTGTGCTGTTCCCTCTTCCTTTCTTTCCCTTCCCCATTCTTGTCTGGAATCTCCTGGCTCCTCTTCCATCCCCTTTACCCACTCAAGTCATTGTCTTCTCCATCCTTCAAGGGCTCAAGTTTTCCTCCTCCCGACCCTCCCTCAACCCTACCCCTCATTCACTTTCCATCTCTTCTCCCTCTCCCCTCTTCTGCCCCTGTGCTAGGGCAGGGTGGGGGAGGGATAGAGCAAGAAAAAGAAGGGTCCAGGATGATCCTGGCTGTGCAAACTGCTGAGACTCAGAGGCAGTACTATGGAACCGCCCAGAGATGCTCTGGCAAAGAGAGCCTGACACACCCAGAAAGTCAGGGAACGTCCCGTCCCGGCTGATCTCCCTACCCTAGCACTGACCTCCGGCACTCACCCTATATCACCTGCCCTGGTTTCTCTGTTTTGGGAATTCTGGTTGCCCTGGGAGCAAGTCTGTCCTCTGTCCTCTTCTTGTACCCCCTTGGGGTGGGGTGCTCCCTCAGAGTGAGCAGCCACTGCCTTGACTGCCAGAGGAGGGGAGTGTCTTGACTGCCAGAGGAGGAAAGGATTATGGACAAAGCTGACCCCACAAGTGAACTGTGTTCAAGTCCAAACAAAGAGCCTGACACTTGGTAAGTGGATTGTACAGAGGGCACGGTCAGGGAGGGACTAGCTTTCCAGCTCCAGGATGCCAGGATGACCTGGCCTGAGTGTCGAGATTGCAGCTGCTCAATAGTGTTTAATGAGTTGCATAAATGAGGAGAACTCCTTGGGGCTCTGCTGGGTCTGGGGGTTCTCCGGGCCTGGGGACACCTTCCTTTCCCTACACCAGTTGGTCCTGTAGGGCACTTGTCTCTGAGCTGTCCCTCAGCTAAGCACAGTCCTCCCCTCTCCCCTGCCTCCCCAACAGGAAGGCCCTTCCACAGCTGGCTGCCTTTCCCGTGGACCCCCTCCCACCTTACCCAGGCCCCTCTGGAAGGCGCAATCTCAGCGCCCAGGGCGGCGCCGAGCCGGAGGAGGCAGTGCCGGTGAATAATTCATGGGGCTGGGAGGCCCTTATCTCCCTGGCCGGCCCCACCCGGGGCCCTTGCACTGGGCCGCCGTCCCGCGGCTCCTCTCTTTATCTCGACGCCCAGCTTGTAATGCAGCCCGCCATATCACAGGCAGAAGGGGAGATTAATTTTCTGGTTTTGCATGGGCGGGGAGGAGGAGGGGGCGCGAGGAGGTGCTGGGGAGCAGAAGCTGGGATCTTTCCGATTTCAGACTCCAGCGGCTTAATCCTCTCCCAGGCCTGCAGGAAGGGGAGGACGAGGGTGTTGCAAGCCAAATTTCATCATCAGCGGCAGCCCCAACAGAGGGAGGAGGCGGCAAGGGGCAGACAGACGGGAGAGGCAGCGCGCGGGCGCGGAAAGGGGAGTTGTTTGGAAACAGGGTAGAAGGGGCCCTCCCAGCCTCAGCTCACCGACGGCTCAGCTCGGCAGGAGCTGGAACTCCAGGCCGCGTGGGGCACAGACTTAGGTCACGTATGTGAACACAAAGGATCTCCTGGCACACGGGTTCACCTCTTTGGGCACTGACACCAGGCTGCTGTCTGCTGCACCTCACACAGCGGCACAGAATAGACTTAAAAAATACTGAGTGACAGGCTGAATGTCTGGGGGAATGTTGATGAGCTGAGTAGACACAGCTCCACATGCTCCTTGGAATCTGACTCTTTCACCCGGCCATCTGCCTAGAGGGCCTAGGCACAAGCAGATTGATTGCTGGCTTCCTCGGTTTCCTGCGCCCTCTATGGTTTACATAGGTCAGTGAGCGTGGCCTGGGGAACTCGCAGGTCCTGGGTCTTGGCTGCTTCTACTTAGATGACACAACTACCCAGAGCTAGAAGAATTGACCACCTGTTAGCTGAGCACCTATTATAGGCAAGCCCCTGGGTGGGAAGACCGGAGTTTCCCAGGATCAGTCATAAGTGGGTCCTGCCTTCAAGGAGCTTATTCCCCAACAGGGATGATCAGACACCTAGGTAACTGGCTCAGATCAGAGAAAGAGTAGGATGCTTGCCAGGAAAGAGGTACTAATAAAGTGCTCAAAGGAAGGAGAGCGTTGGTGATGACCAGGAAAGCATCTTGGAAGAGATGGGTAGGAGTTTGAACTGACATGGAGGAAGGCAAAGCATTTCAGAGGGAGGAATAGTATGAAAAATGATAGTGATGGGGACCAGGGTGAAGCAAAGAGATAGTAGTTTATCTGGTGGGTGAGGGGGAATATTGTGAGCCAAGGTTGGGAAGCAGGACGCAGTGAAGACATGGAGTTCCCCCACGTGTAGAGAAGCTTGGATTTGTTCCAGGGTCAGTTAGGAACAACTGATGGGTTTTGAGCAGGAGATGGCATGACCAAAGTGGTACCAGGGTAAGATAAAGATAGCCAACATTTATTGAGCACTTATGTGCTGGGCATTACACTAAATGCTATGAAAGGAATTATCTCTCATTCAATCCTCACAACCATCCTCTTTGGTAGTAATCTCATCCCATTTTATAGATGAGGAAATAGAGTCACAGAGATATTGGTAATAGAATGGTAACAAGAGGTTTAGGATAAAGAATAAATTCTTTTCTTGAGACAGTCTCACTCTGTCACCCTGGGTTGAGTGACCTGGTGTCTTGATAGCTCACAACAACCTCAAACTCTTGGGCGTAAATGATCCCCTTGCCTCAGCCTCCTGAGTATCTGGAACTTTAGACACACTCACCACAACCTGCTGGGCTAGTATTTCTACTTTTAGTAGAGGCAGGGTCTTGTTCTAACTCAGGCTGGTCTTGAACCCCTGAGCTCAAGCAATCCACTTGTCTTGGTCTCCTGGAGTGCTAGGATTAAAGGAATGAGCCACTACAGGAGGCTAATAGGAAAAATTCTTTAACATCTCAGGCACTTTTGAGTAAGGAAAAGAATGCACATATTTTTTGTATTTTAATGCCCAATTTTTTAATCTCTATGGAATCCATTGACATGCCCCTAAATATTCTCATGTGACTTATACAACCAATAAGTAAAACATGAATTTAGCAGGTTATATTTCTTTAATTTTTTTTATTTCTTTAAATATTTAAATATTGGCTGCAAATAAAATCAAACTTCATAAGTCTATCAGTTTTTCTTCAAAGCTTTAAACATCATTAAAAACACAAAACATACAATTGCAAAAAAAAAAAAGAAACCCATTCCAACCATTACACAAACAATTTCATGAATTTAAATTTCTTTGTTCAGTATTTCTAATTTTACTTTCTTTTTTCTTCCCAGGGATAGGATTTTCCTGACTTAAGCTAGAGAGTAGAGATTTTCTTTCTCCAAAGGCTGAGGCTGCAGATGGGGTTAGCTGGGGATGGTTTGGGACTAGGCACACAAATCCTGCTGGGGTGGGGCTGCCAAAGAGATTCTCCTGGAGCTCATTATGCAGCTCTTCACCTATTTCATCAGGAATTGTCCTCCTTATGCTCAGACCAATCATAGGTTCTAATATTTTGCGCATGACCCTAATCTTTTCCCCCCAATAATTCTTGTTTTGAGTGCCTTATCTTTCCAGTACAGCCCACTGTATAACCACTGTTCTGAGTGGGGCCTGGTCTGGTTCAGTTAAGTCGAAAGCCCTTGGTCAATTGGTTAACTGGAACTACATCCTTTCCTTCTCATCAACTGCTAAGACCTACAATATTGTCAGCTAGGGCACTGAAGCAAGGATCTAAGACGAGGTATTAAGGGCTTGAATTAGGGCACTGGCAACGGAAATAAGAAGGAAATGACAGTTTTAGGAGACTCCATCAAAGCAAAATTGACTTCTATTAAATGGGGGGATAATAGCTTACCACAGAAACAAATGAAAATAAATGTGAAGCCCTTTGATTATACTTTATAAGCACCATTAAATCCCAGTTGTTTTTGTTTTTGTTATTACGTTACCATCATGAGATAATCAAGGACAAAACCCTAAGATGTTCACCCAAATTTAAGAGGTGAACAGAAAAAGAAGAGGCAGGTAAGGAGTCTGAAAGACTAAGGGAATTGAGAAAGTTGGTCAAAGAGGTAGGAAGAGAACAAGGAGAGTGATGTGCCATAGACCAAGGAAGCAGGAGGCAACAGAACAGTTAGGTGTGTGTTACAGAGGCCCAGGAGAGAAGTGAAGGTCTGAACTAGGTGGGAATATAGGAGTGTGTCAGGAGACAGAGAAGAAAGAAAAGAGGCAAGGGATATCTTAGAGAGAACTGGCACATGGTTGCTGGTTAGAGGTGCTAATGAGGGGCGAGAGGGGATGCTGGTGATTCTAAGGATTCTAAGGTCATGTACCTGTGACCAGGTTTGACTCTCCTTTGCAAACAGAAACTATTTTCTCAGCCATAAGGCCCTTGGCCTTCTAGTGCAACTAGCCCTTTCCACACTTAACCTTTTCCTTTCTGAAGGAAGCAGAATCATAGGCATTTAGAACTTTGCAGAGCCTTTAGAGATTGTCCAATCCATCCTACACCATCACCATTTAACACGGGAGGCTACTGAGGCTAGCGAGTACCATGGGGATGGTTAGTGAATGACAAAGCTAGGTTTAGGATCCTGGTCTCTTGACTGCCACTCTAATATCTTTTATCCTGTCACTCAACCTGGTGACCCTGCTGCAAGAGGACTTAGCCCTTATAGTACTACCTGGCTGCCACATAATTAGGCATAATTTTGGCTTGCCAGGCTTAAAAGCCCGGCCACTGGAGTAGTATTAGTCATTGTAGGAATGATGCTTCAGAAAAGAGGAAACCTGGCTGGATGTGGTGGCTCATCCCTGTAGTCCCATCTACTTGGGAGGCTGAGGCAAGGTGAGTTCTTGAGCCCAAGAATTTGAGGTTGCTGTAAGCTATCATGACACCATGGCACTCTACCCAGGTCAACTGAGTGAGACTCTATCTCAAAATTTAAAAAAAGAAAAGAAAAGCCCCTTCTGTGCTTATCAAAGAACAGGATAATGATGGGGGAAATATCAAGAAGCAGGAGGTATTCAGAAGTTCAGAGGGATGATGGCACTGGTAGCTCAGTGGGTAGGGTGCTGGCCACATACACCGAGGCTGGAGGGTTCGAGCCCACCCAGGACCTGCTAAACAACAATGACAACTGCAACCAAAAAAAAAAAAAAAAAAATAGCCAGGTATTGTGGCGGACGCCTGTAGTCCCAGCTACTTGGGAGGCTGAGGCAAGAGAATTGCTTAAGCCCAAGAGTTTGAGGTTGCTATGAGCTGTGACACCATGATGTTCTACCCAGGGCAACAGCTTGACACTTTGTCTCAAAAAAAAAAAAAGAAAAAAGAGGACAATTAATGACAATTATTGACACGCCGGTGGGTGAAGGAAGGGGAGAGCAGAGAGAGGAAGAATGAGGGAGGGGTGGGGAAAGGAAGAGCAGAGAAAGGGAAGGAGTAAGGGGGGTGGGGTCTTGGTGTCTTGGTGTGTACCACACCTTTTGGGGGCAAAACACGATTGTAAGAGGGACTTTTCCTAACAAATGCAACCAGTGTAACATGGTTTCTTGTACCCTCAATGAATCCCCAACAATAAAAAGAAAAAAAAAAAAGAAAAAAGAAGGTTTTCGGGCTTTTGTTTTTGTTTTTTGGCAGTTTTTGGCTGGGGCTGGGTTTGAACCTACCACCTCTGGCATATGGGGCCAGTACCCTACTCCTTTGAGCCACAGGTGCTGCCTGAAAAAAAAAAAAACAACAAGTTGAGAGGGATGAGAGGCAGGAGATGGAGGCATGGGGACTCCAGAGAGGACAGGCTCCCCTATGAGTGAAGCTCTGACCCAAAGCTTATGTGAACAACTGAGAAAAGGGAGCTCAAGTGCTGGTGGGTGGGCTCTACCCGAGGGGTGTAGCAGCTGAAGACCAAGGGCAGGAGGATTCACTATAGGATAAGGCAGATGGCTTTATCCAAGGTGAGTGAACCACAGCCCAGCCCCCAAACTGGCAGCACCTTTCTGTCTCCTCTGGACCCCTGACCACTCTCTCTCCCTCCTCCCTTTGACTGCTGGTGGTAATTGTTCTCCATTTGGTGATTACTTAGCTCATTAATTACCTAAAAGAGAGTGGTAACCCAGAGTAGGGGTGAGTGGCCGAGGCAGTAATGGGTGGAGAGAGGTCTCCAGGGGAATGGGGATGGGCTTGGACCTGGAAGATGGCTGGAGCGTGGTATTGGAGCATGGGTCTTATATATCTGGATCTAGATAACCGGATTCTTCTGCTCAGATCACATTTGGAAGAGCCACTTTTTTTGTTTTTTCTTTGCAGTTTTTGGCTGGGGCGGGTTTTGAATCCACCACCTCCAGTATAGGGGGCTGGCGCCCTATTCCTTGAGCCACAGGCACCACCCTTTTTTTGTTTTTTTGAGACAGAATTTCACTTTGTTGCCTCCACCCCCAGTAGAGCGCCATGGCGTCACAGCAACCTCAGACTCTTGGCCTCAAGGGATTCTCTTATCTTAGCCTCTGGAGTAGCTGTGACTACCGGCACCCACTACAACGCCTGGTTATTTTCAGAGATGGAGTCTTGCTCTAACTCAAGGTCTCAAACTCGTGAGCTCAGGCGATCTGCCCACCCCAGCCTCCCAGAATGTTAGGATTACAGGCGTGAGCCATGGTGCCCAGCCAGAAGATCCACTTTTCAACTTTAATATGGACACCAATACTTTTACTCTTAAATACCGTACCATCCAATACCCTGATCCAATCACCATTATCAGTACCACTGCTCCCCAACTTTCCTTCACTGTCATTGTTCCCACCATTGCCAATGTGGTAGGCAGCCTCTAAGATGGCTCCTAGTGACCCGCTGCCTTCGGGAGAGAATCAGGTGGGGACTTGGGTTGAGGAATCAGGACACATTCATAGAAAGTGAATGCTAAGTCAAGGGAAGTTTATGCTCATGACCAGTGTGGATCAGAGTGGCAGGGAAGTCTTCATGGAGGGAAATGTCTCTAATTATACTTTGAAGGATCAGAGATCTAGATAGACAGAGGGGGAATGGGAAGACATGAATCAAGTTGATGCCTCAGGTGGAAAATGAAGGGAGGAGATCTAGCCTGAGGGGAAGGCTATGAGCCATTCAGGAGAGTGGTAGGGAGTGAGGCTGGAACCAGAACAGAAGCACATGGAGGTACAATGCAAGTAACCAGTCTGTGTATGGCTCTGTACTTTCCGAAGCATTCTCTGTCCTAAGTTAGTTCATGAGTGCTCTCCTCTTTAACAGATGAGAAAACTGCTTTCAAGGATTTAAAGGTCTGCCTAGTTTTCCAGCTTAGCGATGGGGAGAACGCCAGTGGGAGGCAGTGTGGAGTGGTGGGATCTGGCCAAGCTAAGTGTCAGTTCCTTCCAGCTGGTAACAAGTAGAAAGTTATTCAGCCTCGGGCCAGCCTGGTGGCCCACGCTGGTAAGCCTAGCACTCTGAGAGGCTGAGGCCAGGGGATTGCTTGAGTCCAAGAGTTCGAGACCAGCCTGAAGAAGAGTGAGAGCCCCATCTCTGCTAAAATTAAAAACAGGCTGAGCGTGTTGGCTCATGCCTGTAATCCTAGCACTATGGGAGGCCAAGACGGGTGGATTGCCTGAGCTAACAAGGTCAAGACCAGCCTGAGCTAGAGCAAGATCCCATCTTTAAAAATAGCTGGGTGTTGTGGCAGGCGCCTATAGTCCCAGCTACTCGGGAAAGTCAAGAGAATCGCTTGAGTCCGCAAGTCTGAGGTTGGTGTGAGCTATGACACCATGGCTCTCTACTGGGGATGGGGCAACAAAGTGAGACTCTGGTTCAAAAAAAAAAAAAAAAAAAAAACAACATAAGCTGGGCACTGTGGCAGGAGGATAGTCCCTAACTGTAGTCCCAGCTACTCAGGAGGCTGAGGCAGGAGGATCACTTGAGCCCAGGAGTTTGAGGTTGCTGGGAGCTGGGATGATGCCATTGCACTCTAGCCTGGACAACAGAGTGAGACTCTGACTCAAAAAAAAAAAGAAGTTATTCCACTTCTGTGCCACTTAGATCTACCTCTCAGATTGTTGTATAGACCAGATATCACATGCAACACACTGCTTGGTGCTTGGCACATAGCAGCCTGGAAATAAATCTTAATTCCATTCTCTATCTCCCTATCCCCTGTGCGCTGTCCCCTCCAGCTCCTGTTCCATTTCCTGGAGGCTGGACAGAAGTTTACTCACTGTGCATCCAGGCATTCCTGTCCTGCTGCAGAGCTCCACATGGTACCATTCCCATGTGGACATGAGGGTAGAAAAGGGACACTATTGACCAGCTGCTTCTTAAATCTCCTCCTCCAGAATGTCCTTCAGGATTGGTCTGAGGAGAGTCAACAATGGCTACTCCTCTCAGCTCAGGAATGTTTGACCAAGACGTCACCATGTCCCAGAGAGACTACGTCCTCCACCAACCGCAAAAGGGCAGGGTCCAGAACTGGGATCCTAGGATTAGAAGGAACCTTCTGGAGCCTGTGAAGCCCAGGCCCAGGGCTCAGCCAGGGAACACACCACAAATCCCATTGTCTTGACTCGGCGCCTGTGGCTCAAGCGGCTAAGGTGCTAGCCATGTACACCTGAGCTGGTGGGTTCGAATCCAGCCCGGACCCGCCAATCAACAATGACAGCTGCAACCAAAAAATGGCTGGGTGTTGTGGCGGGCGCCTGTAGTCCCAGCTACTTGGGAGGTGGAGGCAGGAGACTCACTTGAGCCCAGGAATTGGAGGTAGCTGTGAGCTGTGATGCCACATCACTCTATCCAGGGTGACAGCTTGAGGCTCTGTCTCAA
>CAUYON010052514.1:0-32276 GCA_963573935.1 Arctocebus calabarensis
AGACTGGGAGAGAAACGGAGAGAGCTTCTCTCTCCCCACTAGAATTTTCTCCCTCTAACAGATGCCTTAATGTTTTCTGTATTCTTTTCTTTCTTTTCTGTGAATAAATTCTGTCTTACAAAAAAAAAAAAAAAAGAAAGAAATTTGGATTGGTTAATCTTCCTAAGCCTCAGTTTCTTCATCTGTAAAATGAGACTAAAATTGAGGTCATGGCATCCAACCAGATCATCTTCCCTGTGGCCGTCATGTTCCCTATATCTGAGTCCTGGCACACAACAGAGCTCTTAAGAAAGATGTGGAGGCCAGCCAAGGCGGCTCACGCCTGTAATCCGTGCCCTTCAGGAGGCTGAGGTGAGAGGATTGCTTGAACTCAGGAGTCTGAGGTTGCAGTGACCTATGATGTGTTGTTGAACTCCAGCCTGGGTGACAGAGTGAGACCCTGTCTCAGGGTGGAAGGAAGGAAGGAGGGAAAGAGGTGGGGAGGGAGGGAAAAAGGAAGGAAAGAAGGGAGGGAAGAGAAAGAAAAAAAGCAAAAAAAGAAAGGAAGAAAGAAAGAAAAGAAGGGCGGCGCCTGTGGCTCAAAGGAGTGGGGCGCAAGCCCTATATACCAGAGGTGGTGGGTTCAAACCCTGCCCCAGCCAAAAACTGTAAAAAAAAAAAAGGAAGAAAGATGGGTTTGGTGGCTGCCACCTGTAGTCCTAGCACTCTGGGAGGCCAAGGTGGGTGGGCTGCCTGAGTTTGGGAGTTCAAAACCAGACTGAGCAAGAGTGAGACCCTGTCTCTAAAAACCAGCCTGGCCACTATCTCTAAAAAACAGTTGAGCATCTGAAGTCCCAGCTACTCGGGAGGCTGAGGCAAGACGATGGTTTGAGCCCAGGAGTCTGAGGTTGCTGTGAGCTATGATGCCACAGCTCTCTACCGAGGGCAATAGAGTAAGACTCTGTCTCAAAAAAAAAAAAAAAAAAAAAAAAAAGAAAGAAAAAGAAAGATGTTGAATACATTGAAGGTTGTACCAGCATTTTCTGACAAATCATTGCGTGTTCACACTCTTCTTGGGTCTATCTCTGGACAGAGAGAAGCCCACCTGAATTCTTCTTGTGAGGACCGTGAGTGGTCCTCTGTGGGGCTCACAGGTTCCCAGCGGTTGGCTGGTTTCATGGAGGGGGAGTCAGGGTTGAGTCAAGGGTTGGGGGATGAAGAGGGAAGAGTTGGATGCGAAGGTCGCCCAGCTTCTTCCGCGTCAGTGATTCACTGCAGATGCGTTGAGTGAGAAAGGTCCAAGTTCTATTCTGGGACAGCAGTTTCTGACCTTTAAGGTGCACATAGTAAACTCTGTGCAAAAATGCACGAGGACAAGGCCAACCGAACTTCAGCAAAACATTTGAGACTACTGGGCACCCAGGTCTGAAAGCCTTCCTTTATCAACCCACGCAAAGAAGCAGCCCTTTGCTTGCTTCTGTTCTTTTTTTCCCCACTAGGGAAGAGGTTGCCTTTACTTACGCATTTCCATGCATCCTCATTTCATGTATTTCACCGCTCTGAGACTGTGTCCTCCCTACCTTAACATCTCTCCAGCACCCCATGAAGGCCTTTGGATAAGGCGTAAACTCAGAAGACCTATCCCCTACCCCAAAGTAACAAGGATGCTTCTTGGGTCTTTGCTTTCCTTCTATGCCAGATCTCTGAAGTCTGCCAAATGCAAGATTCTGCAGGAATCTCAGAGCACTGCAGGAAGAGGAAGAAGGGGGAACTTTTCTTTTCTTTTTTTTTTTTTTTTTGAGAGAGAGCCTCAAGCTGTCACCCTGGATAGAGTGCTATGGCATCACAGCTCACAGCAACCTCCAATTCCTGGGCTCAAGCGAGTCTCTTGCCTCTGCCTCCCAAGTAGCTGGGACTACAGGCGCCCACCACAAGGCCCAGCCATTTTTTGGTTGCGGCCATCCTTGTTTGGCAGGCCCAGGCTGGACTCGAACCTGCCAGCTCAGGTGTACGTGGCTGGCGCCTTAGCCCCCTGAGCCACAGGCGCCGAGCCAGAAGGGGGAACTTTTCACATCTCCTCCTGGGGCTGGAATGGGCCACACCCCCCTCTGTTGGGACTATTGCAGAGATGGAATGGTGCCCTTAAAAAGTGATTTCAAAAGGCCAAGGCAGAGCCTTACTTCTGGAAAGCCCACTGGGTTGATGAAATGGTGGGTGAGAATGTTTCCTTTGGTTTTCTCTGCCCATGTTTGGTACATTCTCAGCAAGCCTAATTTTTTCATGTGTTGGCTTTCTGTTTTCCCATCTCACAGGGGCTAAAGAGAAAGGGTCATGGTTAAGGGTATGTTTGAAGCACAGGCTTGTAGGAGAGAAGATGCAATCGTAGGACATTGATCAGATGCCTGAAGTCCCAACTCCAGTTCTGATTCTGCTGCCGATCACAATGTGACAAGACCAAAGCTAACACTCCACTCTGGGCCTTGGTTTCCTCATATTTCAACAGGAAACAACACTATTTCTCCACGTGGAAAGATTTGAGAGAACATCAACAACCAAGCCCACGTCTTTATTGGAATTATCAGGCCCCAGTGTATTTGTAGATGGAGCATGTCTCCTTTTCGGTTGTTCTTTCCTCTATAATTTGGGAGACTTGATGTTTTCCTGAAGGAAGAAGACAAAAATAATGGCCATGGGAAAGGGTTAAAGGATGGTAGGGACATGTGAAGCATTATTAACAGGCCAGGTTCACAGCTGGGTTCATGGCTGGGTTCACAGCCACATTCTGAAGTTGGCCTCCAAGTCCTGAGCTTTTAAAAAAAGAAATTATTATTGGAGCTGCCAAACCAATATTAAAACCAGTGGCTTACGAAAAGGCCTGGCAGTCAGCATCAGGAATCTTTTTGCACTTCTTAATTTTGCAGAGTGAAGGGAACATCTCAGTTGGGGCAGGTCTTTCAGTAACACCAACACCAGAAATGGAAAAGATTTTCCCCAGTCAACCGGTTCAAGATTTTTTGAAGCCTAAGATGGTTCACTTTAGAAATGTCCCAGGAAGCAGTAAAGACCAGAAGAGAAAGTGTCCCAACTGCCAGGTAGAAAAAGGTGCTCTTAAAAATCCAGTGATGTGGCTTGGCACCTGTAGCTCAGTGAGTAGGATGCCGGCCATATACACCAAAGATGGTGGGTTCGAGGGCCTGCTAAACAACAATGACAACTGCAACCAAAAAAATAGCTGGGTGTTGTGGCAGATGCCTGTAGTCCCAGCTACTTGGGAGACTGAGGCAAGTGAATTGCTTAAACCTGAGAGTTTAAAGTTGCGAGCTGTGACACTAAGGCATTCTATCGAGGGTGACATAGTGAGACTCTGTCTCAAAAAAAAAAAAAAGAAATCCAGTGATGCTCAGGAAACTGATCGTAGATACCATTTAAATAAAAGAATTTTTCCACTTTGTCTTAAAAAAAAAGTTTTACTATGTCAGTGAGGAAAACTCAGCACCCTTGAACATCATGGGTGATGGAGGGCACATTGATACATCTTTCTGAGGGCAAGCCCCTTACAAATGTACGTTCCCCCTGGAATTCCACTTCTGGAGCTTTATTCTGAAGAAGTAATTGGAGAAGTGCATGGAGTGTGAGGATGGAGATAGTCACTGCAGCATTGTCAATGAAGTAGAAACTGGAAATGACTTTGACATTGACAGTCAGAGACTGGTTAAGGAATGAAACTATGTCCAGGCACCAGAAAGCTGCTGTAAACATAATTCTTCCTCCTTTCCTCCCTCCCTCTCTTTCTTTCTCTCCTTTTCTTCCTTCCTTCCTCTCTCCTTCCATCCCAGCCTTTCTTGATTTGTTCCTTCTTTTATTATTATTATTATGTCTTAGAGACGGAGTCTTACTTTAGCATCCTCGGTAGAGTGATGTGGTGTCACAGCTCACAGCAACCTCCAACTCCTGGGCTTAGGCGATTCTCTTGCCTCAGCCTCCTGAGTAGCTGGGACTACAGGCACCAGCCACAACGCCTGGCTATTATTTTGTTGCAGTTTGGCTGGCGCCGGGTTTGAACTCACCACCCTCAGTATATGGGGCCAGTGACCTACCCACTGAGCCACAGGTGCCACCCCATTTGTTCCTTCTTAATTTCCTTTTCTCCCTATCCCTGTCTCCCTCCGTCACTTTTCCTCCTTCCTTTTTTGATTTCTTCCCTTTGGTCGTCTATAAGTATCGAATGCCAACTACATTGAGGCTACTCTACATGTCAATGTACTGACGTAGAAAAAGGTTAATGATGTATGAAGTAATAAATACGTAATAAAATAAATTTAAAAGCCAATTTCATGCACGTATGATATGATCCTACTCTCATAAATGCATAGTCATATATTTATGTGATTGCGTATGAAATAAAATGTTTGAAATGACGTGTGCCCTATGTCATTGCTCAGGAAATCTTTTCCTTTGTCTGTATTATCTAAACCGTTTATTGTGAGCTTGTATTTCTCATGACTTTCAAGGACAATGAAGCCCTGCTCGATTCCGCCCTGAGACCCGCATCTGTGCTTTTGTCTCCTGTCATTGTCTTCTGCCCACCTGGGCTGCTCTGTGCTGACCACACAGCCCTCTGTTCCTCAGACACCTCAGACTCGTTCTCCCCTGGAGCCTTTGCACATGCTATTCCCTGTGCCTGGAACATTTTTACCCTGGGTCATGGCCATCTCCTTCTGGTCACTCTTATTTCAACTCACATATCCCTGCAGAGAGGACCTCCTTGCCCACTAAACTAACATTTGCATGCCCCCTTGTACATTTTTATCACATTACCCTCTTTTAATGTCTTTATAGTGCTTACAACTCTGAAAGCCTCTTGACTTTTCTCTGACTTGTTAATTTTTATCTTTTCCACTTGCATGTAAGCTTTAAGTGTCAGGGACCTTATGTTCTTGGCTTCTGGAACAGAATCTGGCACCTATCAACAAATCAATAAATATTTGCTGAGTGAGCAAATCCTCAGAAATAAATATTATATATAAAAAGAAAGCCCTCCTTTTCTAGCTTGGCAGAGGTATGTGTGGAACCAGTGGCCTTCAGCTGGAAGAGTCTCTCTGCTCTGCCAGTGTGCCATCTCTGACTTAGCTTGTGACCTTGCAGAGGGCTAGATCATTGAGCATGAAGTACCCAAGGGCATGCAAAAGTCAGCATTTATACAACTGCAGCAAAGTCCCTAAAATCCTCATTTATAGATTGCACCCAAAGCACACAGTGAGCAGCTTGGAGTTACAGACACCTGAGATCTAATTTTCATTCTGAGGTTGATTTGCTGTGTGACATTTGTCAAGTTACTTAACCTCTCTGGGCCTTAGTTTTCCCATGTGTGTAGGGAAGTGAAGAGTTTATTTCCAGATTTACAGGGACTGTACATAATCAGTAAGCTCACATCTGACATGTCCTTTTTCCATCTGTCTTGTTCCTGATCAAGTATCATCTCCCCATTTTCAACCTCCTAGACCAGGCCAGAATAGTGGGGAATGAAAATGAATGACATAATTTGGACAATTCCTACATGCCAAATATTGTGTTAATTTCACACCAGCTTGAGGTAGTGCTATCCTTATCTTACAGATGAAGAAACGTAGGTAGTGACTTGTCCTGGGACTCATACTGAGTATGAAGCAAAGAAAGATTTGAATTGATATCTACTATTATCAGCATCAAGGCAGGGCACTTCCAAATTATTAAGGCACAGATTTCTTCATGGATGCTGATTTCTTTGTCATTCAAGCTGGTTGTTCAGAAATTGAGACTGACAAAGATCTGAATAATTAGCTCCCCGTATGCATGTCTGGATTATTTTTTCCAGATGATAACAAAGGTGAACATTTAAGAAAAAAAGATAGGTCTTGGGTAATAGCATCTTATTAAAATGCTTCCCAGAGGCAGGCAAATTTGATTATTCACCATCGAGGCCCATCCAGTTCAGTTATGAGACAGGAATTACAATCCTTGGGAGGCCAATTCTAGGGAAATGACAGCTGTGGGTTTTGAGCTGGATGTCAAGGTCAAGTGTTCTTGGTCCTGGCAGGTGGAGGGCAGGAAAGTGGGCTTCAGCCTTTATTACTATGTTTTTAATGGAGATGAGATTTACATAACTTAAAATTAACCTTTTTAAGGTGAACAATTCTATGGCTTTTAATACATTTCCACTGCTGTGCAGCTATCATCTACCCCCAGCTTCCCAACATTTGTGTCACTACAAAGGGGAAACCCTGTCCCACTAAGTAGTTGCTCCCCGTTTCTTCCCTCCCTGACCCCTGGCAACTGATAGTTTGCTCTCTGTCTCCATAGATTTACTTACTTTGAGGATTTCAAAGAAATGGAATTGGACAATCTGCCGCTTTTTGTGTCTGGCTTGTTTCACTCAGCGTAATGTTTTTGAGGCTCACCCATATCCTAACATGTATTACAAATTAATATCTTTTTAGGGCTAATAATCCATCTGCTGAACACGGTTGGATTATTTTTTCCTTCTAGCTATTGTGGATTTGGTTACTTTGAGCATCAATGTACAAGTATTCTTTTGAGTACCTGTTTTCAATTTTGGGGGCTCTACATCTAGGAGTGGCATTGCTGGGGCATGTAGTGACTCTATGTTTAACTTTTTGAGGAGCTGCCAGGCTGTTTTCCCAGTGACCACACCACTTTATGTCCCCACCAGCAACGTGTGAGGGTTCTAGTTTTTCCACATCCTCGCTGACACTTGTTCTTTTATTTTTCTTGATTATAACCATCTTAGTGGGTGTGAAGTAAAATCTTATTTTCCTAATGACTAAAAGATGTTGAGCATCCTTTCATGTGCGTAGAGGCCACTTGTATGTCTTATTTGGAAAAATGTTGAAGTCCTTTCCTCTTTTGTTAATGGGGTTGTTTGTTTTTTGTTGTTGTCAAGAGCCAGACTTTCTTACCCCTGTTGGCTATTTGGCTACAAGGGCCATTGGTGAAGAAGCCAGAAGCAAACCCCCGTCCAGATAATCACTGCACAAAACCGAGTCTGAAAAGGAAAGCAGGGGGTGGTGCCTGTGGCTCAAGGAGTAGGGCGCCAGTCCCATATACCAGAAGTGGTGGGTTCAAATCTGGCCCCGGCCAAAAACTGCAAAAAAAAAGAAAGAAAATGAAAGCAGGGTGGGGGTTGCTCAAGTGATTCTATTTAACTTCTAACAAAGACATTTCACCAACTGACAAAAAAGTTTAGAAGTCTTTCTTCTTTTAGAATATTAGAAAGATTTCTGCAATTCTTGCTCAAAAATTCTATAATTTTAGTGAAATCCTGACATGTGCAACAACATGGATGAAATTGGAGAACATGTTGTTAAATGAAATAAGCCAAGCACAGAAAGACAAATCTTACAAGTTCTCATTCATATATGGGAAGCTAAATATTAAAATAATTGGTCTCAAGGAAACATTGGTTCTCTGGAAACCATAGTTAGCGGAGGTTGGAAATGGCGGCAGTGTGTGAGTGTGGGGTAAAGTGACAATGGCTAGGGGGATGCAAAAATATAGTTAGGTAGCTGGAGAGAATGAACAGCATTTGATAGCACAACACAGTGACCAGGATCAACAGAATAAGCCATGACATACTTTAAAATAACTAAAGAGTGAAATTGGAACATCGTTAACACAAAGAAATGAGAAATGCTTGAGGCAATGGATACTCCAAGTACCCTGATTTGATGAACACACATCATATGCCTCAAAATAGCTCATGTACCCTATAAATATATACAACTATTATAGACTTGCAATAACCAAAATAAAAGTTAAAAAAATACTATAATGCAGGCGGCTCAGTGAGTAGGTTGTCGGACCCATATACCAAGGGTGGCAGGTTCAAACCCAGCCCTGGCCAAACTGCAACAAAAAATACGTGGGAATTGTGGCGGGTGCCTATAGTGCCAGCAACTGGGGAGGCTAAGGCAAGAGAATCGCCTAAACCCAAGAGCTGGAGGTTGCTATGATCTGTGATGCCACAGTACTCTACCAAGGGAGACAAAGTGAGACTCTGTCTCCAAAAAAAATACTATAAGGCTAGTACACAAGCAGCTCTTCCCATTATGAGAACATTCCACATGCTTAAGTCCTTTTAATCACTCAGAACATTCCCTCTTTATCTGTCATACGGAAACAATGTGGTAATTAGCCCCTTTGATAAAACCATGTGTGAAAACATATACAACACACCAAGTATTACCCACCCGGCCAATTTACGTACACGTTTCT
The DNA here is from genome assembly GCA_963573935.1 of Arctocebus calabarensis. Taxonomy (NCBI): domain Eukaryota; kingdom Metazoa; phylum Chordata; class Mammalia; order Primates; family Lorisidae; genus Arctocebus; species Arctocebus calabarensis. The sequence goes on from CAUYON010052514.1 coordinate 8,251, forward strand.
GTTTTCTTTTTTTTCACTTTAGTTTTTGCTTCATGGATTTTTATAGCCATATTACACAGCAGCAGTCAAAGAGACGGTGAATGGAAAATGTAGTGTGATTCCAAATTTTTCTTCTTCCTTTCATCTTCGGCTTCTTCCCTGTAATTCCATTAGCCCATCAAAAGCTTTGGAGCCAGGGATATTCTTCAACACCTCCAACGGAGAGTGTGAGGCTTGCTCTGTCTTGGCATCAGAAAGTCCTTGGATGTTCTGGAGAAGAGCCCATTTTCACTTACCTCCAGCTACCAGTGTGGGCCTGGAGTGAGGCCCGTGACACTAACTTTACTGGGAAGTTAATTCCAGATCTCTGGAGTTTGGTGAGTTCTGCTAGGATCCTTGAGTCCTTCGGGAAAGTAGTGGAGTGGAGTGACAACTTTGGCTGTAAAATCATAAGGCTTAAGTCAAAACCCAGAGTCTTCTACTACGCGGATATGAAACCCGGTTGAGTTTCTGGATCATTCTTGGGTTCACTTTCATTGCTTTTTTTTTTTTTTTTGAGACAGAGCCTCAAGCTGTCACCCTGCATAGAGTGCTGTGGCATCGCAGCTCACAGCAACCTCCAATCCCTGGGCTCAAGCAAGTCTCCTGCCTCCACCTCCCAAGTAGCTGGGACTACAGGCGCCCGCCACAAAGCCCGGCCATTTTTTGGTTGCAGCCATCATTGTTGTTTGGCGGGCCCCAGGCTGGATTCGAACCCGCCAGCTCAGGTGTACGTGGCTGGCGCCTTAGCCCGTTGAGCCACAGACAACGAGCCGCTTTCATTGCTTTTAATTTGGGGACAACAAGAGTGGCCACTCTACTAGGTTTGGGTATTATAATGATGGCCACTCTGGACCAAGTCCTTATTATGGCCCAGGCACCGAATGAAGTGTTTTACAGCGATTTTAAATGTAACCCTTGCGGTAGTTCTAACTAGATGCTCTTTTTAGTTCTATTTTATAGATGGGGAAAAGGAGGTCAAGAGACATTACTTTAGCTTGGCCAGGTTCACAGAGCTGAACCTCGGGGTGACTGGGATTAGCACCCCATCTCCTTGGTATTACCATCATCTGTGCTCCCCCCTCTCTCGCGTGGCTGTGACGCTAAGCCAAGGTCCCAGCACGCAGTAAACATGTTGTATATCTCTCTTCCCTTTCCTTATCAGTCAGAATGAATCCTCCACGAGCCTCTCTTGGAGACTCAGATTCAGGAGGGCAAAACAGAGTTCTGTGAGGGATTCGCCTAATGTTGCCAACGGCTTTCAAAGGTTTTGGGGGTCTGCAAAGCCCCTGAAGAATTTGGCTCTGAGCAGTTTTCCCCTTCATTTCTAAATCCAATGGCAGATTAGGCGAAATGGAATCCGTATGTTTCTGATTCATTTACACTTAACTCATCAAAATGTTCCTTTTTATGAGCTATTTGATGTCCAGAAAGCCTTTTGAGTAGATTTTATAAGCCTTTTAAAGACTTTTCTCTTAGAAACAGGCAGTTGCATTTTGCCAAGAATAAACAAACTTGAACCTCAAAAGTGCAGAGCTTGCCAGAGATCCCGCTGCCAGAGGGCAAGTTTTCGGAGTCACCCCTTCCTCGCTCCTGACGCCTTCTTCCATTTCTTCTTCTCCCTCACCCCCACCCTATTCTTGGCCTCTCTGTTTCCTCCTTGGATTCCTGGCAGAACTCTTTACCTCAGTTCCAAGCATTCGCAGCTCCTTCCAGCATATTCTGTATGTGGCTGTTCTTAGCCGCAGCAGCCCCAGATATTCCATGTCTTGCTGTCCTATTACCTGCCAGGGGGCATCCGAGAACACACAGAAAAGTACAGTGGATTCCCAACAGCTCTGAAATCAATACAAATAAGAGTATCCCTCACCTGGTGGTTTCCAAAGAGCTTTCTCTCCAAAGATGGCAAACTCCAAAGATGTTTGTTTTGTCTTGCTTTGCTCTGCCACCCCCCTAAGAAGGACTTAAAGGCCACTGTGAAGGCTGCTGCAGAACTTGGTCTTTCTAGGATGTTGGATCTACAGAGGAAGGACTCCTGGAAATCAAAGCAAGGTTACACACGTTACCCACCTCTTCACAACATCTTTGAGGATGAGCTATGATATGTCCATTCTGTACCTGAGAAAACTGAAGTTCAGAAAGCTAAGTCCTTTCCATGAGGCTGCCCAGCAAGGCCAATGAAACCAGGGGTTAAGAACTAGTGCCGGCCTAGCCTGCCCGCGTCTCCCAAAAGGTGGCATGCAGGATACTGGCAGGTGTAGATGATTAGAGATGGCTCGAGATCATGAAATTCATGATTCTGAATCACGGGGAAAGAGTGTTTTCCATTTGCAAGCCTCTTCCACTTCTCATTACTACATAGATAGTCTCAGTTTGGTTTGGTCTGTGATATGGAGCATGCCCCACAGATATAGCAGTGCACAGCTAGAATTTAATAGCTGCGTTTCTGTGTTTTCTTTTCAATCTTTCTTTTTAACTTTATTTATTTATTTATTTATTTGAGACAGAGTCTCACTCTCTTTCTCCATGAGTGCCATGGCAACCTCAAACTCCTGGACTCAAGTGATCCTCCTGCCTCAGCCTCCCGAGTAGCCGGGACTACAGGCGCCCACCAAAACGCCCGGCTATTTTTAGTGGAGATGGAGTCTTGCTCTTGCTCAGGCTGGTCTAGAACTCCTGAGCTCAAAAGATCCTCCCATCTCGGCCTCTTAGAGTGCAATTTTTTTTTGAACTTATCCTTTACTTATGACTTTAACATTGAATATATATATATACATATATACAAAACAAATATATATATATATATATAATGATATACAACTTCTTTGTGAAATTAAGCAAATAAAACTAGTTGATTTAAGAACAATATTGTAAGTAGGGCATACCTCAGAGGGATTGCAGTTTCAGTTCAGACGATTGCAATAAAGTGAGTCACATGAAACTTTCGGTTTCCCAGCACATAGAAAAGTTATGTTTACACTCTATTGTACTCTACTAAAAGCTCAATAACGTGTCTAAAAATAATGTACATACATACTTTAATTAAAATACATTTTATTGCTAAAAATGTCAACAATCCTTGAAGCCTTTAGTGAGTCATAAAATCTTCTCATCAGTGGGGAGTCTTCCCTCGGTGCTGATGGCTGCTGACTGAGTTGGGTGGTGGTTGCTGGGAACTGGGGTGGCTGTGGCAATAGCTTAAAATAAAACAATGATGAAGTTTACCACATTGATCATCTCTTCCCTTCATGAAAGATTTCTCTGTGGCATGAGGTACTGTTTGAAAGCCTTTTACCCACAGTAGAACTTCTTTCAAAATTGGAGTCAATCCTCTCAAGCCCCGCTGTGCTTTATCAGCTAAGTTTATCTAGTGTTTATTTGCAGTTTGGCTGAGGCCAGGCTTGAACTCGCCACCTACAGTATATGGGGCCGGCGCCCTACTCGCTGAGCCACAGGTGCTGCCCTTTATCTAGCATGTTAAGACCTTTGTTGTCATTTCCACAATGCTCATAGTATCTTCACCACGAGTAGATTCCATCTTGAGAATCTACCTTCTTTGCTCATCCATAAGAAGCAACTCCTCATCCATTAAAGTTTAATCATGAGGTTGTAGTAATTTGCTCACATCTTCAGTCTCCACTTTCTTTTCTAGCTCTCGTGCTGTTTCCACCAAACCATCAGTTACCTTCTCCACTGAAGTCTTGCACTCCTCAACGTCATCTATGTGGGCTGGAGTCAATTGCTGCCAGATTCCTGTTAATGTTCATATTTTGAGCTCCCGTGAATCGTGACTATCCTTAACGCCATCTAGACTCGTGAATATTGCCAAGATGGTTTTCAATTAATTTTGTTCATAGCCATCAGAGGAATCATTATCTATAGAAGCTGTAGCCTCACAAAGTGTATTTTTCAGATAATAAGAATTGAAAGCAAATCTATTTGAGGAAATAATTGAGGAAAACGTCCCTGGTCTTCTTTGTGTCGTAGACATCCAGATACACGGGCCTCACAGGATGACAGAGAAATACATGGCAAAAGGGACTTCACCACTCCTGCTGCCTGAGCTATACGTGATAAAGAATCCTCTGAGGTGCAGTCAGTGAAGGGCTGAGCCTCAGTTTGGATACTACATATTGCTATTGTCTAATTCACCTTTATATTCAAATAAAGATCAATATAAATAGAAAAAAATAAAAAATAAGAATTGAAAGTTGAAACTACTCTTCGATCTATTTCTCTACAGGATGGATATGTGTTAGCAAGCATGAAAACAACATTATTGTCCAGCAGAGCTCTTGGGTGACCAGGTATAATGTCAAGGAACAGTAACATTTTGATGGAGCTGGAAAATATTCTTCTTAGCAAAGTATCTCAGGAATGGAAAAAAAAATATCCAATGTACTCAGTATTACTATGAAACCAATTTATAGTCACTCACACTTGCATATGAAAAATGAATCACAACTATAGCCTAGGATGAAGGAGGGAAGAGAAGGGAGAGGGGAAGGGAGGTGAGTAGGTCGATAGAGAAAGGGTTAGTGGGGGGACCACACCTAGGGAACATAATGCAAGTACAAGTTGGATTTATCAGGTTTATTTATCATAAATGTCTTAACGCTGTAATTGGGTAAATGAGGTGAAGGCTATGTTGATTAGTAGGATGTAAATACTCCAATTTGTACAAATAATCAACATATTGAATCCCATAATGGGCATAAATGTATTTATGATCTATGTACAAATGACTTAATAACAAAAAATGAACAGTAACCTTTTGAAAGGAATCTTTTTTCCTGAGCAGTAGATCTCAACAGAGCATTTAAAATATTCAGCAAACCATGCTATAAACAGATGTACTGTCATGTAGGCTTTGTTATCCCATTTTTAGAGTATCAGCAGAGTAGAGTGAGCATAATTCTTAAGAGCCTTAGGATCTTTTGGAACAGGAGCAAGCACTGGCTTCAACTTAACATCAGCAGCTGCATTAAATCCTAATGAGTGAGTGAGTCTGTCCTTTGACGCTTAGAAGTCAGGCATTGACTTCTTTCTAGCTTTGAAAGTCCTAGATGGTATCTTCTTATAATAGGAGGCTATTTTGTCTACATTGAAAATTTGTTTTTCTGGAGCCACCTTTATCAATTATCCTAGCTAGCTCTTCTGGATAACTTACTGCAGCTTCTCCATTAGCACCGGCTGCTTCAACTTGCGCCTTTATGCTGTGGAGACAGCTTCTTTCCTAAAACCACATGGACCAACCTCTGCCAGTTTTTGACTTTTCTTCTGTAGCTTCCTCACCTCTCTCAGCCTTCTTGGAGACTTAGGAAGAGAGTTAGGGATTAGCTCTGGATTAGGCTTTGATTTAAGGCAATGTTGTGGCTGATTTGATCTTTTGTCCAGAACAATGTTGCTTTCTCTGTATCAGCCATAAAGCCATTTTGTTTTCATATCATTTATGTATTCACTGGAGCAGCACTTTCAATTTTTTAATTTTTCCTTTTTGAGACAGTGTCTTCTTACTCTGTGCTTTGGGTAGAGTGCTGTGACATCATAGCTCACAGCAACCTCAAACTTGAGAAATCTTCTCATCTTGCCTCCTGAGTAGTTGCGACTACTGGCACCACAATGTCACAACACCCGGCAAGTTTTTCTATTTTTAATAGAGATGGGGTCCCTCTCTTGCTCAGGCTGGTCTTGAACTCCTGAGCTAAAGGGATCCATCCATCTAGGCCTCCCAAAGTGCTAGGTCTATAGGTATAAGCCACTGCACCCAGCTACTTTTAATTTTCTTGAAGAACCTTTCCTTTGGATTTATAATTTGGCTGTTTGGTACAAGAGGTCTAGCTTTGGCCTCTCTTGGCTTTTGACATGACTTTCTCCCTAGCATAATCATTTCTACCTTTTTTTCCCCCCCTTGAGACACTGTTTCACTATGTCACCCTCGGTAGAGTGCTGTGGTGTCACAGCTTATAGTAACCTCAAATTCTTGGGCTTAAGCGATTCTCTTGTCTCAGTCTCCCAAGTAGCTGGGACTACCTGCACCCACCACAACGCCTGGCGATTTTGTTGTTGTTGTTGTTGCAGTTGTCATTGGTTTAGCAGGCCTGGGGCCCAGGTTTGAACATTCCAGCTTTGGTGTATGTGGCCCGTGCCCTGACCACTGAGTTACAGGTGCTGAGCCCATTTCTACCTTTTGGCTTAAAGGGAGAGACAAGAGACTCTTCCTTTCCCTTGAACACTTAGAGGCCATTGTAAGGTTATTAATTGGCCTAATTTCAACATTGTTGTGTCTCTTGGACGAGGGAGGTACAAGGAGAGGGCAAGAGATGGGGAAATGCTAGTTGGTGGAGCAGTCAGAACACACACAACTTTTATTTATTTTTAAGTTTGCCTTCTTAAATGGGTGTGGTTCAGGGCACCTCAAAACAATGACAACAGTAACATCAAAGAGCACTGATCACAGATCACAGTAACAAGTGTAATAATAATGACAATGTTTGAGATATTGCAAGAGTCACGAAAATGTGGCACGGAGGCACAAAGTGAGCACACGCTGTTGGAAAAAAGGCATCAACAGATTTGCTTGAGGCAGGGTTGTTACAAAATGGCAATTTGCAAAAAATGTGCAATATCTGGGAAGCACAGTAAAGCCAAGTGCATTCAAAAAGGCATGCCTACAGTTGATTATGCAGATGGTGAGTACAGCAAAAGTGATGAAGTTACCACTCAAAGGATCGACGTTTAGATAACACACACGGAGTCCACTTTACAGGTGATGAAACTGAGTAACCAGAGAGTAACTGAGTAACTCGGGAAACAGCACCAACAGCTTGGTTAGTTCACATCATGTCCCGGGAAGTATTTGTGGGGCTTCTTTGACGAGCTCAGTGGCTTTGTACCAGGTGTACCTAAGTGTGGCTACTTCCGTCATCCGTATCTGCTGAATGGCAGAGTAGGCAAGGAAATGAAAGATTGAATGGATGAATGAACCATTTGCTGGCTTCTTGATCCCCCTTGAAGAAAGAAAAGATACCTTAGAAGGGACCAAGATAGGCTGGGCTAGATCTTAAGTTGATTTTAACTACTTTGAAGTATAGAGGTATTTTAGTTTTTTTCTTATTTGTTTGTTTTGAGACAGAGTCATCCTCAGTAGAGTGCTGTGGCATCACAGCTCACAGCAAACTCTTGGGCTTAAGCTATTCTCTTCCTTCAGCCTCCCTAGTAGCTGGGACTACAGGTGCCACCATAATGACCGACTATTTTGGTTGCAGTTGTTCTTGTTATTTTTAGCTGGCCCAGGCCGGGCTCGAACCCACCAGCCTCAGTGTATATGGCCAGTGCCCTACTCACTGAGCTACGGGAACTGAGCCAGTATTTTTAGTTTTTGACTAATGGTTTTCAACTGGGAATAGTTTTGCATCCATCCCCCCCACCAGAGGACATTTGGCAACACCTGGAGACACTGCTTGTCACAGCGAGGTGGGTTAGGGTAGAATCTTTTTGTTATCTAGCAGTCACAGGCCCAGAGGCTGCTAAACATCCTACAGTGCTACAACGCACAGAACAGCCCCCATGATGGCTCAGATGCTAACAGTGCCCAGACAGGGAAGGCCTGTTTCAGAGTACTCAGCAAAGTCATCACCACGTGAAGACAAAGAGGGTCTGAGAATCCCTCCAGCAGTTCAGTCTTGCTGAGTACTTAAAAATATCTTTTCTCCCTGGCTGGCAGGCACTTAGCAAGCCTTTTCACCTTTTAGTTTCGCTGATGGATGCCTGGATGTGCAGGTATATATTTATAACAAAAAGATATTGATCACCAGGAGTAGTAATTTGTTGATGTGATAATCTTTGATCATTGCTGTGGTAGCCCAAAAACATGTTTGATTGCCTGGCAGAAGCCTTATTGATCTCTATGCATTTTTTTGCTTTATCTTATTTTGGAGAGGGGTATTTATAATTAAATATTTCTAGATAGCTTTGATGTTATTTTGCCCATTGGTGCTTCAGATGCTGGTCACAGCTTTACACAGCTACAGTATGGTACCAACAGGAAAGAACTGGCCACCGTTGCTTATCCTGGCCTCTCCGTGAGGGTCTGTCTCTTGCACCAGGCTGTGTACTCCGTGAGAGTAGAGGTGATATTATTTTCACCATTGTTCTTTAGCACTTAGCACATTTCCGGCAACCTAAGAGAAGGAAGGTTACTGAATATTATTTGAATGAATGAATCACAGTTTTTTGTGGGTGCTGTTTTTTATTTTTGAGACAGAGTCTCAAGCTGTTGTCCTGGGTAGACTGTTGTGGTGTCACAGCTCACAGCAACCTCAGACTCGTGGGCTTCTTGCCTCAGCCTCCCAAGTAGCTGGAACTATAGGTGCCACCACAACGCCTGGCTACTTTTTTTGTTGCAGTTGTCCTTGTTGTTTTAGCTGGCCCAGGCCGGGTTTGAACCCACCAGCTTCTGTGTGTGTGGCCAGCGCCCTACCCACTGAGCTATAGGCGCTGCCCTGAATCACAGTTCTTAAACTCACATTCTATGTCAACATTAAGCTGTGAAATTTCCCTTTTGTGGATAATAAAATGGATGTTCAGGAAGGTTAAGTTAGTCATTCAAGGTCACATAGCTGGACCCATGGAAGAAGAGACCAAAAAGTGCTGCTGGTGGAAGTTAACTGCCCTCTTCATAGCACCCAGAAGGCACACGTATCTAGTTAAAAGCTCTGAGAGGCTGAAGCCACTGCTGCTAACTGAAACATTTATTTGTTTTGTGCAGGGAAAGTCTCCACAATGAGAGAAAGGATTGAAAAGCATAAGAATGTTGTTGGAAGTGCCACCTTTGAGGGGCTTGAGGATCCCTTAAGGATCGTACTGAGTATCCTTGGGTTCTCTAAGAACCTCAGTCTCTTCATCTCAAAAATGGGCATAATCTGAAGCTTATCATGAAGGTAGACCAAAGTAATAAGTGGAAGTCTTGGGTCCTGGTAGATAGTAAGAGTCTTGAAAAGCTTGAGCTATTAATAATGTGTGCATGTGTGTGGCATTACCCTTTTACAGAAAAAAAGACAACGCTTTGTCTTTCTGATAATAGAAAAAAATAGCAATAAAGCCGTAGAAAGACCGAACATGAGCTTCCCCTCCCCTCTACTGCTGTGAAAAATTAGCCCCTTCGCTTAGGAGTACACAGACTGTTGAGAGGAAAGTAAGACATAAAACATGAGCAGGGAACAGATGCTGGGAAAATGCCATCTTTTTATGGGCACTATTAGAGGAAAATATATGAACTGTATAATACCATCATAAATACAGTTATTTGTAATGTCAAAGTAACAATGCCAGCCACGGTGCTTGTCTCTTTCATTCTCTCCTCTTCAAATGCTTCATAACCCAGCATAAAGTCACGGGAAAATGTGAATAATATTTTTATTCTTTGGAGGCGTTCCTAATAATATATTGGTAATATTACCCTGCATCCTTCAGTATGAGTTTTTTGCTTTTCTGCAAGTCTATTAATTCCTCTTTTTGTCTAAAGGGCAAAGCTCTTTCATTTAAAAACATTTTAAAAAGAATGAGGTGCTAGAGTGCATATCTTGACAAACCATCACAAGGCTGTCATACCCACCCTCTCTCCCCATTCCAGTTGGTATGGGAACCTACTGTTTTCACCAGGGAAGCAGGTCAGGAGGAAATCATAACTGATTGGAGCAGAGAGATATCAAAGTTGCTTTGAAAAGAAACAAAGTTGTTGTGCATTTTATCTTTTTATCCTCTTTCTTTGTATACACACACACACACACACACACACACACACACACACATATATATATATATATATATATATATTCGAGTTCAGATATCTGGTCAACACAGAAACTCAGGAACAGAACTTAAGTCTATGTGAATGAATACATCTGGTCAACCTTTGACACAAATACACAACCCCTTCCCCATACCCCACCCTATCACCAGACAACATGTTGAGGGGTATCTAAGCTCCAGCAAGCAACGATTTCTAAGTGATGTTTGGGGACAGCACTCTGAGACCATAGAATAAAAGCAATTTGCAATTTGTTTGTCATTCTTTTACTATATTTCATATGCATTTGCCTCCTACCATTAAAGGCGTTTTGGATTTTATTCTAAAATGGAACACATTGTAATGTTTTTCTTCTCAAGATTTTTTTTTTCTTTCGAGACAGGAGCGTAACACATGAATTTAGTGTGTGTAGGAGAATTGATTTTTCTTGATGTTTTCAGTGCAATTGTTTAGGACCAGAAGTGGAAATATTGTTTTTAGGACAGAGGGGAATGGAGAAATGATGGCAATTGTATGTGTGGGTTAGGGGTGTCCAGTGACTTTGGATGAAATTAACTATTGATACCAGAATATTTAGATTTGAAACAAAAAGTTGTCTCCTTTTCTTTCTCTCTCCCTCTCTCCCCCTTCTTATTTTTCTTTTCTTGTCTTCCCCACCTCCATTTATGAAAGGCGTACATGCTGTCTTCATAAAGTTAGAGAATAGGTGAAGAATAAAGAAAAAAGTATCACCTATGATCTAGCAGCACAGAGATAAGCACTGTAGCATTTTTATTTATTTCCTTCATGTTGAGATAATGTTGTAGATCCAATTTTGAATCATCTTTCATATACTGTCACATCCTGTGCATTTACTCATGTTATTAAATATTCATTAGAATCGTAATTTAAAGTGATTGTGTAATATTTGATTCTACCCCAATTTTACTTACATCTTTTTAATGGATGGATACTTAGCTTAAGAAATCTTTATTATTATAAACATCAGGTATGATGAACATGTTTATGCATAAATCATTGCTCCTGTGTTGTGTTCAAGGATGAAAATTATTCAGAACAGCTGGTGCATAGGCTATAAGGGCTGACCCGAAGTGATGAGGTTGGGTAGGTAGGCAAGAAACACCTCCTTCTTGCCCTTGTATGTTATGCTAAGGTTGTATACTTTATTCAAAAAACAATCATAGTCATGATAATGATGATCACAAAAGCTAATATTCATTGAGTTTTTACCGTTCATTAGACTTCTTTCCAAGGAATTTTTAATATATTAACCAATTTAATTTCTGTGATAACTCTGACCTCTATGTATACCTTGCAAAATCAAAGCACTGAGAGGTTGAGCCTTTTGGTCAAGGTCATAAAACTGGTAGAAACCCATACAGTGGCGCTAACATGGCCCATCCCCTAGCCCACTACCTTATATCAATAGGGAGCCACTGGAGGGTGTTGGATGCAGTCTGGGGGTACATGATGAATGGATTTGTGTGTTTTAAAGGCTTATTCTGTCTGCAGTGAAGAGGAGAGATGGGTGGAGCAAAGGTGCAAAGGTGGAGGTAGCAAGACAAAATCCAAGAGGGTGATGGAGGTAGCGAAAGCTGGTGGCATTAGGATGGAGGGAAGAGAAAAATGTTAAGGAACATTTGGGAGGTTGCAATTGACAGGGCTTAGATCTGGAGGTAGAGGGAGGAAAATTTGGTAGATGGGTGGAGGGTGGATCCTTGTGTGGAGACAAGTCACCCAGCTACTAAGTGGAGCTACTAAGTGGAGGAGGTGGGATTTAGAGCACTAGAGCCAGGAGTTCTGGAGATGGTGTGGGAGAAGATGGCTGTCCTGGGTGAGAGTACTTTTAATAAATACAGGAGAGGAACCCAGAACTAGAATTGGAGGATGGAGCCCAAATACTGTGTAGCACAAGCCAGAGCATTGTCATTTGAAGAACACTGTCATTTATCCAGAAAGACAAGATGTAGAGCCCAGATGTGACACAGCAAGGGGCATCCCATATCAGCCATCTCTTATGTAACCCATGGAAACCTGCTTTGTGTGAAGAAGGGCAAGGGGACAGGAGGAGCTGAAAGGTCAGGTGGGGGTCACTTCTTTCATTGTGTAATGCCTGGAAGCCACTCAGTTGAGGCAATTAACTCCACTGTAGGAATGTCTATAAATTTAGGGGCTCCTGGCTTGGCACCCACAGCTCACTGGTGAGGGCGCCGGCCACATGCACCCCAGGGCTAGTCGGTTCTAACCCGGTCAGGGCCTGCTAAACAACAATGACAACAATAATAAAAAAATATCTGGGCATTGTGTCAGGTGCCTGTAGTCCCAGCTACTTGGGAGGCTAAAGCAAGAGAATCGCTTATGCCCAAGAGTTGGAGGTTGCTGTGAGCTGTGATGCCACAGCACTCTACCGAGGGCGACATACTGACACTCTGTCTCAAAAAAAAAAAAAAAGAATTGCAGGCTCCTGTAAGTGGTGTTCCTTAGGATTGGGGTCTGTTTGTTTGAGGAGATGAATACCAAATACAGGTTGATCCTTCAAATGTAAGTCTAATTAAGTAGGTTTTCTTTGAAAGAGTACTATGGGCAAATGAGGTGATAAAGTGGGAAGACCTGAGTTTTGGAGAATAGTCATTGTAAGTTTGAATTCTAGTGTTTTCACTTTTTTTCTGTGGACCATAGAAATGCTAGTTTACTTCCGTGGACATCTGTTTATTCAACAACAAAGTGAAGATAATATGGTTGTCCAAAATGAAATCCTATATCTATATCTTTATCTCTGTATGCCCAGCTCCCCACCCAGAAGGGAGGAGGTATATAAAATATGTCCACCTGAACTCCATTTTCTTTCTCCTGCAACCTCCAGATGACCTTCTTGCCTACTTTGAATACGTTGACTCTCCCCTTCGTGTTACTGAGTTGTAATTTTACGGATTCTAATGTCATGGTTGGTCCCTGGAAGTCTATAAGATTACTCAATCCCCATGTAGCTCTTTAGAATGTGCAAAGAACTTTATGTAAATATCCTTATTTATCACTCCTCATCTCAGCTCTGTCAATTAGGTGTTAAGAACATTCCAATTTCACAGCTGGACAAAACTGAGTCTCAGAGAAGCAAAGTGATCATCCCAGTCCCCAGAAAAGGTGCACTAAGGACTTGAATGCCAATCTCCCAAGGAGGGATTCCTTGCCTTTTATATAACCATCCTTCCCTTCTGCAGCCCCAAGAGGAAGGACAAAAGATTGTTTCAGCCAGGGTTTCACTCTTGTTTCTTCTTACATGGTGGTAATGCTTCTTGGAACTCAGAGATGTCAGCTACTACATATCACTCAACCAGGCAGTGAAACTCTATCCTTTCCCCCCATCAGTTCTCTCTGTCTGAACTCAGCTCCAGACCTCTTGGAGTTATCAGCACCTTAATCTACAGGGGCGTACATTGTATTACTTGCATTTACATATAATGGACAATGACCAAACAGCTGGCAACCAAGACAAGGTAGCTGATATTGAAAACAGACACAAAACTCAGGACACCAAAGAAAGTCAACGCATCCCCAAAGGACAAATGAGTGACTTTCACAAGGTAGCACATGTCATCTATCTGTGGGCTTTTGAGTTAAGCAGTTTGGGGGCTGCGTCTGAGCTTTGCTAGCCACCAGCTATGTGGCTTTGTACAGGAATCTTCTCTTCTCTGAAGACTCAGGTTCTCAATCTGCTGGATAGGCAAGCAGCCACTTTTTCATGTTCTTTTTACTGTTGCACTCCTAGTACTAAGAACAGTGCTCAGTACAGAGCAGTCGCTCTGAAAATATTTGTTAAATGAATTGGTGAATGCATCTGTCAAACAGATTTAATGCTACCAGTCCTTCAGGCATATTGCATTGTGAGGATACAACGGGAGGAGACATAAAAAGTGTTCATTCAGTGCCCGACACATTGTGAGCGTGCGATTAATGGTGTCTGCTGTTGTTTTTGGTGTAGTTTTCCTCTCTGGAGGTGGTACCACTTGATTCCATTACAGAAAGAGATGTCAGAATGCTGATTCTCCCCGGAATAAGGTGCTTTGCTGACAGCTGCTCTGGACAAGGGAGGATGCCGAGCCTGCTGAAGTGCAGAGAGCCATGTTCCTGTGGTAGGAGGAGGAGGGCACGCACTGTCATCGCCAGCCCTTGTGGCTGGACCCCCTTTGCTCCAAGTCCTAGTGAGTTTAGGAAACTTTCTGAAGTGTACAAGGAAAGAGACAGGACTTGAGATTTGACTGGGAGTTCTGTATTGTTTGAAGGGAAGCCGTTGTCATGAGGGAAACCAGAGAATACAGTAATTAAAGACCCCATCGCACTTTGCAGAAGCATCCCGGGGGCTCGGACCTGGTGCGCAGCCAACTGTCAATCTAAGTAATTGTGCTTTGATGACCTATAGATGTCCCTCAGGGTTCCAGAAAACATAGTCCTGTCTCCTGAAAGCCATCAGTTTCTGTGCATAGGGACCACCTGGCAACAGTGGGCAGGAAGGTTGGGTTTTATTACTGGGAGAATCAGTTCCAGTGGTGAACAAAGTCGTGCTTGATAGTGTCGCCACACTGCATACCCACACAACACTGTGCTCTAACGCAGCATCACAGACCAACTCCACAACACTTCTGAGCAAACCCAGCATCACATCCCAGCGCGTCTTCTGAAACAATCCTGTAGCTCACAGGGCAGCAGGAACCAAAATAATTACTATGGCAACACACCATCACACACCCATATTCCACCTTAACATTGCCTACAGATCCACTGTCTTCCACACGGGACACCTCAACGCGAGGTCCCATCCAAGTGCAATGTTCCTCATAAATCACTCTTCAACCCAACACAGCTTCTCACCAGGACCGTGGCCCGACAAATCCCAAGCCAATCCAATGCCGAGTCAGCAAGGCCTAACTGGCCCAAAGAAATGGAAAGAGAATACCAAGGCAAACTATTGCTTTGGAAAACCCAGTCTCTCTCCAACCAAACTTTGTGGTCACATATGACTGGGGTTTTCCCAGCCTTGGGGGATGAAGAAATCAAAGAGCCATGGCCTTAGAATTGCCAGCATGCAATATTTCCTCTGACCTTGACTCCTGTCTCCCCGCTCTCCTATTCCCTCAGCCACCATTAGTCTGGGCCAACCACAGCTGGGATACGGGGGCCAATTTGGGCCTTGGTGACAGCTCTGAGAGAGCCAGTTGGGGGGAAACACGCTGGGCCAGGGGAGTTCTATGGACCGGAGTTCTCAGCATCCCTGGAACCAGGGCTGTCCACTGGCGGCTCTGTGTGGTCTGCTCGCCCATCCAAGACAAACCTCTAAGCCAACACTTGATTTGGCAGACAGGGAAAAAACAGAACAAAATTTTCTTCCTTTTTCAAGAAGTGGACCCAGGGATCCCAGGCTGTTCTCTACTCTTGGTCTTTTTCCTTTTTAAACAAACCGCCTGGCTTTTAAGATCTTCAAAATCCCATTAAAGGCTTTTACCCCTTCGTATATTGGAGGCGTTTGATGAAAGGGGGTGAAGGGGAGGGGAAAGATAATGGGGCCTCCGAGAACAGAGCCCAGAGGCCTTAATTTCGCCTGTCTCCCCTGCCGGTAATGGTGTTGGATGTAAACACTGCTCTGGTGAACGCTGGAGCGTGATTACAGGATGGCTGGGGAGAGAGGAAGTGTTTGCAAACCGCAAGGAGGAATGTCGCCCTTTGAAGGAGTTTGGCATTTATTTTTTGCCCCCTCCGCTGTCCCCCGCAATCCCAACCTACTACTTTTCTCCATTGCTGTCTTCTCTGGGTTCCTCGTACTGTAAACACAGTGACAGAAATTAGATGTGGGCAAATCTGTTAAACATTTTAAGTCGAAGTGGGGTTGGCAGTTGTCTTCCTCCGCGGGATATGCGAGACGCAGCTAATAACTTCGTAATGGGCCTTTTGTTTCTGTCTGGGGACTGGTGCGTGTGAGGGAGACGGAGGGTCGGGGCGCGGAGGAGGCTTGCACGATGCAAGGTGAGGGTCAGGCTGTTCCGTTTCATGGAACCGACCCAGCCAAGTGAGCCCAGCGAGGTCTCCTGGACTCCCGTGAGTTTGGAAGGCGATCACAAAGCCCCTCTCCGTCAGGGCCCTGCTCACCCCTCGCGTGTTGGGGGTGGTGCTCTTTGGTCTCCTGGTCACGAAGCACCTCTTCTTGACAGCTTCATGCTGTGAACTTCTATTGCCACCTCTTCATTTGTTCCATGCGTGAAATTTCCAGTGACGTCAATGGCGCTCCATATGCAAAACACGTGCACCCCGCGGGACCTCGGAGCGATGCCGGGGAGGAAAGCTCTGGCTGTGTGGAGTAGATGCCTACATGTTTTGCTTGTCTGGAAACCTCTGCCTGGGACTGAGTTCCTGTTCTTAATTCTAATCAGACGTTTAGTGGGAGCCTTAGAAACCCACAACTGGAAGCTCCAGTAAGTGATCATCTAATTGATTCAGTCAATACATATTGAGGGGCACATTGACCTTGAGGCTTGAGGAGCAGGTCATGTGGCCAGTGGGGCTAAATGTTGAGGATATGATGGAGAATAAGACAACCTTGGCCTTTGCCTTCATGGGGAGCTTAGAGTCTGGTGTGCTATAAACTAAGCATATAATTTCACAATTAATTAGTTATAACATGTTAGGGAGCTACAGAAGAGAGGAAGATACAGGGTACACTATGGGGTGGCTAATCTGGTCTTCAGGAGAAGATGGGTGAACGGGTCTATTCTTTATCTTTAATGGGGCAATGGTAGAATCCAGGATTTTGCAACCTGGGGCCCAAAGACACTTAGTTTTTAGGAGTTCCATGACCTTCAATGCACCCACTGTCCTCTAAGCTATTTAGAGTAGATGTCTCTTCTATCTTTTCCTGAAGTTTTTCAAGGGTTGGAAATACCACACGTTTTATCCAAAGCTCATTTTAGTGTTTTAATCCTCCTGGCTACATGCCAAGCATCATTTTTGGACACTTCATTAATTATAACTGCAATTAACAATACTGGGCACATTTATGTGATGCCTAATTTAGATCAGGTGCTGTGCTGGGCAGTATGATTTGATTTTATTTTCACTTAAAGGGTTTCATGGAGAAATTGCATTTAAGCCAATTCCCTAAGATTATGCACTTATTAATGGAACCAGGATTCAAACTCAGGACTTCAAATTCTTAATCTATTACTCTCTCAGACTAAAACCTTTCATAGGTTTTTTAGTCTATTGATACCTTTTCATAGGTTTTTTAGTCTGTTGATACCTTTTCATAGGTTTTTAGTCTATTGATACCTTTTACATTAGGTTGTACATCTCCCAAGAGCAAGGGATATACCGTTCATGGGTCTGTGCTATCACTAGAGTAACTTAGTGCTTCTCTATGTTCAATTATAATCTTTCCTCTATTTCTATCCATTAAGATTGTGTTTGTGGTGGGTGATGAATTTTTAACCCATGTATATCAAGCCCTTATCTCTTCCAGATTTAATGACCAGGCTCCCTTTTATTCTTCCTTAGCACTAACATGTCATTGATGATTTCTGCTGCTCTAGTCCCTTCCTCCAGGTGTCCCAGGTACTGTTTACACAAAAGTAGACAACGTGATTCAGAAGGAGATACTGTAGAGCCCTGCAGAGAGACCCAAAAGCAAAAGGAGATATCCTCAGGCATTAGCAGAGTTGAGAAGAAAGCTGCTCATGGACTCCTGGGGTCACTGGCTTGGTCAAGTCACCTAGGAGAGATATAACGGATTAGAGATTGCTTCAAATTATTCCTTACTCCTCATTTTGAGCGATGGAATTTAATTCCCTTCTTCTTGAACTTGGTTTGACTCAGGCAACCTGCTTGACCAATCGAATGTGTTGGAAGGCTGCTCTAGGAATTTGCTTGAAGGCAAATTCCTAAACACTTTTCACCTTATACCTTTTGGAACCAGCAGCCATGCTACAAGGAAGTTCAACCAACTTCATGAAGAGGTCCACCTGGAGAGGAATCAAGGTCCCAGCCTGACAGGACAACCTTGTCATGGGTATGAGCCATCTTGTGAGTGAATCCTCTGTCCACAATTGAATTATTCCATCTGACACTTCATGGAGCAGAGATCAACTGTCTCTGTTTATGCCTAGCAAATTACAAATTTGTGAGCAAAGTGAATGGCTGTTGTTATCCTAAGTTGCTAAGTTTTGGAGTGGTTTATTACACAGCAATAGGTAACTGAAACTGAAGTCTCTTTTCCTACAAGAGCAGTCACCTGTCTTACAGTTGCAGGGTAGGAGCAGAAGAGAAATGAGAAGACTTGAGCTAGCATGAGTTACCTTCAAAATTTCTTTATTGAATATTGCTTTGCAGACATTGTTTTATTTTTAGAAGTTTTTTTTTTGGAGGGGGAGAATTGAGGTAGAAAATGATTGGGCAGAATCTCAGGTCCTTTTCCTTCCTTTACTTTAACTCTTTTGTATACTGGGATTCTAATAATAGCTAACAGTAGCCATTTGTAAAATGCTTCTTATATGAAATGCAATATCCTAAGCATTCGCTGTACATTCATTTATTTCTCATGACAACTCTTGAGGGTAGATACTGTTATTATTCCCATTTACCAGATAAGAAAATTGAGGCCCTGAGAGATTAAACAATTTTTCTAAAGCCACATAGCTAGTAAGTGGAAGAACCAAGAATCAAACCCAAGTTACCTGGCTCCAGAATGGATACTCAAAACAGTTTTCTATATTGTTTCTATGTAACTTTACAATTGAACAAAAATGGCTTTCTGCTTAAAGAAATGCCCCCATTTTTTTTTTTTATTTAGCATCTCTTAAGTATTTCCTAAGCCCTGTCATGGGCTAAGCATAGGGATTTGTCAATGAATTGCTGATGATTATAGTTAAGGATTGTGCTAAATGTTTTCCTACAATACATTTATGTCATTCAGTTTTAACAACAATCATATAAGGTAAACACTGTCTTTACCCCCATTTTACAGATGAGGAAGTCAAGGCCTTCAAGGCTTAAAGAAATTCAATAACTTGCATAAGGGCATATGGGTGGTCTGACCGTAGAGTCTGTGCCCCTCATTGCATCGTGCCCTCTGGTGTTTTAGTCTCCTTGAAAGACAAACTAATGAACAGATGCAGTATGATGACTCAAGTGCTTTAAATTAGGAATGCTATAAGGTGCTGAGGTGGGAGTGGATGGAGGAGAAAGTACTCAGTTTTGCCCAGGGAAGTAGAAGGGTTTTGTTTTGTTTTGTTTTGTTTTTGACAGGTAAGGGACTCCTTGAGCAATTAGACTTTGCCAGTCACACAAAGGAGAGAGAAGCTCTTCCAGTGGGAGTAGGAGATTGGGGGGCAGAGAGGGCACAGGCAGGTGCAAAGGTGAAAAAGCTAGGGAGAAATGTCTTAAACCAGCAACAGATCTGCATTAAAGTAGAAATCATGGTATGAGCATTCTGGCAAAACTGGCAAGGCAGGTTAACAAGGTAATTTTATGGCTGACAATGACAATGCTTTCAAGGGGGTTGACACTGACTTGAAAATGAGGGGGATCCACCCAAGTCTGTCTCTTATCCAGCCATTTGGGCTCCAACTCCTACCCACTGTTTGAAAGCAGCGTTTGCAGAAAGCAGAGGTCTCTGCAATTCATATAAGCCTGTCTCGTTCCCCAAGAACACATCATTTATTTCCTATAAGTGCTTGTCTCCTTCTCCTTCAAATATGCTCAGGGTTACAACTTTCTCTGCTTCCTGGGGGAGTTGTGCACTCCATACAGTCATTACTCACTCCATAAAGGCTTTCTCCAAACTCTCCTTCTCAGCCCTTTTTTCCTTGACCCTTTGCAACTGACCAGTGAAAGGGTAAGCATGCTGCCTCTCTGCCTGCTGAAAGCAGCCGCCATTTTGGATCTCATTTGAAAATGGATGACCCTGGGGAAAGGCATCCTTTCTCTACTCCACTTTTTTCTTAATTTGAAGTCAGTATAATTTATTTTGAGTCTTCCTTCCTCCTTTCTACATATCCAACCAAAAAAACCCCTAAGATTTATCTATCTATAAGACTGAGCTTGTGCCCAAGCATGAGCTAATCCATCTCTTGTGATGCTGAGATGGATTAGTGAGTGGTGAATACAAGCTTCTAAGTCATGAATACAACCACCAACCACGTGTACAACTTCATTTAACCTCTTTGGGTGTTATTCTTCTCATCTGTGATATGAAGGCATCCATTCTGCTCCATTCTCCTTCATCCCAACGGTGAGGTAGATAGGACAGCTAAGCAAAAATGTGCCACACGTTATAAACCAAGTTACAGATAGGCAGTGGCAGTAGTCATGTTATCAGCAGTAGCAAAATCAATACTTAATAATGGAGGCTGGAAATGAATGGTGAGATAAAAGCCAAGTTGCATGAGTTTGAATTCCACCTTGTCTATTTAATAGCTGTATGACATTGGGCAAGTTGTTTTGCCTTTTTGTGGCTCAGCTTTCTCATCGGCAAAATGATGATACTGCCTTCCTCAAAGCATTGTCATAGGAGTTAAATTGATGAGTACAAAAGTGCTCTGAATAGTGCCTGATACAAGTATTATTGTTTTAGTTTTAGTTTTTTTTTTTTTTTTAGAGACAAAGTCACACTTTATCACTCTTGGTAGAGTGCTGTGGCATCACGGCTCACAACATTCAACTCTTGGGCTTAGGCGATTCTCTTGCTTCAGCCTCCTGAGTAGCTGGGACTACAGGCACCCACCACAATGCCTGGCTATTTTTTGTTGCAGTTTGGTCAGGGCCAGGTTCGAACCCGCCACCCTCAGTATATAGGTCTGTGCCCTACCCACCGAGCCACCCATTATTGTTATTGTTTTTATTATTGTTCTTTACAACTTGTTTCTATATTTGCATATAAAAAGCGAGTGCAAATATTGAGTTCCTCTTTTAATAAAAATGTCTCTTCAGTTTCAGAAGCTTGTAGTCTGTATTTTATTCTAGTTAATAGTAAAAACTAACAATAATAGGAAATTTGCTTTAAGTAAACCACTCAATCCTCAGAAGAGACAGTTGTTTGCAAAAAGGAAGTTTTGGGTACAGGCCATGATTTTGAACCAACTTAGCAATCAAAGTCCTAAACACATCAGGTTCTTTCCAGATTCTTTCTTGCACAACATTAAGACTGCAAGGCCGGCTTGGCGCCTGTGGCTCAGGGGTTAGGGCGCCGGCCACATACACCAAGGCAGGCGGGTTTGAACTTGGCCCAGGCCTGCTAAACAACAATGACAACTGCAACAACAACAAAAATAGCCAGGCATTATGGCAGGCGCCTGTAGTCCCAGCTATTTGGAAGATTGAGGCAAGACAATCGCTTAAGCCCAGGAGTTAGAGGTTGCTGTGAGCTGTGACGCTACAACACTTTACCACGGGTGACATAGTGAGACTCTGTCTCAAAAAACAGAAAGAAAGACAGCAAGGCAG
The DNA here is from genome assembly GCA_963573935.1 of Arctocebus calabarensis. NCBI lineage: Eukaryota > Metazoa > Chordata > Mammalia > Primates > Lorisidae > Arctocebus > Arctocebus calabarensis. The sequence continues at coordinate 29,561 of CAUYON010052514.1, forward strand.
TGGAATTTGAAGCAAGCCATTCTACTATGACTAGATGATTTGTTTTCAGTAGGTAGTGGACAAATACTTGTTAATGTGTTGATGATGAGAAGCCCTTTTGTGCTTTTTGCATTTGTGTGTTTTTATTCATTTGAACCTTGTTAGTACTAACTCTGATAAAAATATCTGTTAAAGTTCAAGCTTTGGCCTCCTGGTTAGCCAAAATTAACACTTTAAGAACTCTGGCTTTTTTTGCTATGCTATGCATAAATATCACCTGGTAATGGTAGAACTTAAAACACATGCATACACACACACACACACACACAGACACACAGACACACACATACACACGCATTGTACATCGAAATGTATGAAAGAGATTAAGGCCCGGTATGAAAACTATTTTTATAGGCAGTTTGGCCTGAGCTTTGAAGTTCAATAGGGAATGATGTATTGCTATCAGCTTGGATTTCACACCTATTCAATTCTGTAGCCAGGTAATAATGATGAACAACCTCCTCTGGGTATAGAAGAATGAAACAAAATTAAGACAAGCTGTGAAATGCCCTCTTACTGCAATTTCATCTCAGGGTTAGATCTGAATTTGCCGGAATGTATTTATACTTTTTTCCCCCTTTAAATTAGATGGTGTAACAATATTGAAGACATTTTGCATACATGGAGAACCTTCCCCCCACTCCCTTCCACTTACAATCCTAACACCTAAAGACAAAAACATTTTTAATTTTATAGGTTAAGAGTGAGTCCTGGTCCCTATGCAGGCATATGATTGTGGAGTCGCATGTGGAATTTATTTTAAAGTGTTTTTATTCTTAACTAGGCATTTTATCATCCTTTCCATTTCACTTTTCCCAAGTGAAAAAAAATAAACATCCAATCACTGTCGGCTCAGCACTTGTAGCTCAAGTGGCTAAGGCGCCAGCCACATACACCAGACCTAGTGGGTTCGAATCCAGCCCAGGCCTGCCAAACAATGACAACTACATCCAAAAAAAAGAGCCAGGCATTGTGGCGGGTGCCTATAGTCCCAGCTACTTGGGAGGCTGAGGCAAGAGAATCACTTATTCCCAGGAGCTGGAGGTTGCTGTGAACTGTGATGCCAAGGCACTCTACCCAGGGCAACAGCTTAAGGCTGTCTCAAAAAAAAAATCGCTGTCATGCTTGGAAAGCAACAACTGTTGTACCATGTTCATTACCAGGAGTCTTCTTGTAGGAACTTTAGCTTTTTGTCCTTGAAGCATCATGTTGCATTTCTGGAACAAATGGTGTGCATTTAGATCCTGTGCCCATGGGGAAGGCTGTTGTGTCCAAGATTGGAAACAGAGTTGTGCTTTGACCTTGAGGTTTTGAGTAAGGCACAGTCTACACTTGCAGTCCCTACCTCCAATCCAGTATGGGTACTTAGCCTGCTCCCTGAGATTGCCATGGAAACAAGGATGCGGCTACAAGCATCCACACTAAGGTGTTACTCTGAGCTCCCCTCCCTTTACCACATGTGGCCTCGGACTTGCCAAGCTTGTTCTTATTTAGAACTTTTGCTTCTGCTGCCACCGGAGGCCTTCTTCCTGACTTGCATGGCTAGCCCCTTATTGTCACTCAGCTCTCTGTTCCCAGATCACCTCTTCAGAGAGTCTCTCCAACCACCCTGACACCCTAACTGGTCACCATTCACTGCCCCATTATTTCCTCTATCACATTTCTTACTCAGAAATCACCCTATTTAATGTCTGTGCACCTGTGAGTATCTGTCTGCCACCCACCCTTACCTGGACACTTGTTTTCTTCTGTGTATACTCACACCTGGCACTGTACCTGGTGGAGGCAGGTTTTCTTTTTAAAATAATAGTTATTTATTATTTATTTGGAGACAGAAGTTGAGAAGAAATTCTCCCTCCTTGTTTTGCTTCCCTTCTTGTGATACTGCTCAGTTACAGAACCAATTGTTTGAAATTAATGTTTTATTTTATTTTTTATTGAATCATAACTGTGTACAATAATTCAATCATGGGATACAGTGTGCGGGTTTCACATACTATCTGAGATATTTTCATCAACCTGATTGACATAACATTCATGAGATTTTCTCATTTACTATGTGAAAACATTTTTGATCCGTGTTTAGAAGTTTTCTCCTGACCCTTCAAATATGGACCACAAGTGTGATCTCACCCTTTATCCTCTCTCCTCCCTCTCTTTCCCTCCCCTTCCCTCCTTCTCCCCTTTCCCCATCTTCTTGTGTAGTTATTGGGTTGTAGCCTTCACTTGAAAGATATAAATTTGCTTCATATTAGGGATGTATACATTGGGATACTTTTTCTTACATTCTAGAGATACTTTGTTAAGGAGAACATGTTCCGGTTCCATCCATGTAAATATGAAAGAGGATAAGTCACCATCTTTCTTTAAGGCTGCGTAGTATTCCATGGTATATATGTATCACAGTTTATTAATCCATGCGTGGATCGATGGGCTCTTGGGCTTCTTCCATGACTTAGCAATTATGAATTGGGCTCCAATAAACAATCTGGTACAGATATCTTTGTTGTAATGTGTTTTTTTGTCATCTGGGTATATACCCAGTAAAGGAATTATAGGGTCAAATGGCAAGTCTATTTTTAGATCTCTGAGTATTCTCCAAACGTCTTTCCAAAATGGATGTATTAGTTTGCATTCCCACCAGCAATGTAGAAGTGTTCCCTTTTCTCCACATCCA
>CAUYON010052517.1:0-15333 GCA_963573935.1 Arctocebus calabarensis
TTCCATTCTTGTAATACTTTGATCAGTAGAATGTTTTCATAAGTGCATTTTATTTTATTTTTTTGCCATTAATTAAATTTGTTTAGAAAAAAGTGTTTTTTTTAAATTATTAAATCATAGCTGTATACATTAGTGCGATCAAGGGGTACAATGTGCTGGTTTCATAGGCAGCCTTAAAGAAAGATGGAGACTTTACTTCTTTCATGTTTACATGGATGGAGCTGGAACATATTCTTCTTAGCAAAGTATCTCAAGAATGGAAGAAAAAGTATCCAATGTACTCAGCCCTACTATGAAGCTAATTTATTGCTTTCATATGAAGGCTATAACCCAACTATAGCACAGGAATATGGGGAAATGGGCAAGAGAGGGGAGTGGAGGGGGAATGTTTGGGTGGAGAGCATTTTATTTTATTTTATTTATTTATTTTTTTTTTGAGACAGAGCCTCAAGCTGTCACCCTGGATAGAGTGCCGTGGCATCACAGCTCACAGCAACTTCTAATTCCTGGGCTCAAGCGAGTCTCTTGCCTCTGCCTCCCAAGTAGCTGGGACTACAGGCACCCGCCACAATGCCCGACCATTTTTTGGTTGCAGCCGTCATTGTTGTTTGGCAGCCCGGGCTGGATTCGAACCTGTCAGCTCAGGTGTATGTGGCTGGCGCCTTAGCCCATTGAGCCACAGGTGCCGAGCCGAGAGCATTTTATTTTTATTTTTTTCAAACTTGACTTTTGCACTCTCCAATTTATTTTATTTATTTATTTATTTATTTTTTATTAAATCATAACTGTGTACATTGATGCTTTTATGGGGTTCAGTGTACTGATTTGATATACAATGTGAAATGTTTACATCGAACTGATTAACACATCCATCACCTGGCTTACTTATTTCTTGTGGTAAGTCAATTATATTCTTTGCTTAATAGTTTTGAAATGTACCATTGCTTTATACACATTAGGTGAGGTCCCCTCAAATCACTACCCTCCTCCAAATTTTCCCCCTCCCCTCCTTTACCTCCCCTCTTTCCTTCTACTTCCTGGACTGTAGTTACATTTTGTCATTCGCATGACTGTGCAGGTGAGTATATATTGATTTCATGGTAGTATTGAGTACATTGGATACTTTTTTTCCCCATTCTTGAAATGCTTTACTAAGAATATGTTCCAGCTCCATCCAGGTAAACATAAAAGATGTGAAGTCTCCATATTTTTTATTTTTATAGTATTCCATGTTGTACATGTACAACAATTAGTCAATCCCTTTGTGGGTGAATGGGCACTTGGCGGTTTCCATGTCTTGGCAAATATGAATTGGGCTTCAACAAACATTCTGGTGCAAATATCTTTGTTGTAAAATAATTTTTGAACATCTGGGTATATACCTAGTAGAGGAATTGCAGGATTGAATGGTAGGTCTACTTTTAGTTCCTTGAGTATTCTCCAAACTTCTTTCCAAAAAGGCTGTATTAGCTTGCATTCCCACCAGCACTGCAGAAATGTTCCCTTCTCTGTACATCCATGCCAACATCTGTAGTTTTGGGGTTTTGTGATGTGGACTAATCTTACTGGAGTTATATGATATCTTAGAGTAGTTCTGATTTGCATTTCTCTGATGATTAAAGATGATGAACATTTTTTCATGAGTTTGTAGGCCATGTGCCTGTCTTCTTCAGAGAAGTTTCTGTTCAAGTCTCTTGCTCACATAGAAATGAGATTATGTGTTCTTTTCTTATTGATTAATTTGAGTTCTCTGTGGATTCTACTTATCAGACCTTTGTTGGAAGCATAGCCTGCAAAAATTTTCTCCCGTTCTGAAGGTTGTCTATTTGCTTTACTTACTGTGTTCTTGGTGGTGCAGAAGTTTTCTAATTTGATCAGTTCCGAGTAATGTATTTTTGGTGTTGCTTCAATTACCCGGGGATCCTCCTCATAAAATATTCTCCTAGGCTGATTTGTTCAAGTGTTTTCCTTGCACTCTTTTCTAGTATTTTTATAGTTTCATGTCTTAAGTTTAAATCTTTTATTCAGTGAGAATCAATTTTTGTTTATGGTGAAAGATAGGGGTCTTCTGCAGGTCGCCAGCCAGTTCACTCAGCACCATTTGTTAAATAGGGAATCTTTCCCCCACTGAATATTCTTGATAGGCTTGTCAAAGATCAAATGATGATAAGGAGCTGGGTTTATGTCTTGGTTCTTATTCTCTTGCATGAATCAAGCTTTCTGTTTTTATGCCAGTATCATGCTGTTTTGATCACTATAGATTTAGAATATAGCCTGAAGTCTGGGTAATGTGATACCTCCTGCTTTGTTTTTATGTCTGAGTAATGTCTTGGCTATTCGAGGTTTTTTTCTGATTCCATATAAAATGAAGCAAGCACTATTTTTTCAAGCTTTTTAAAGTGTGACAATAGTGCTTTAACAGGGATTGCATTAAATCTGTAGGTTGATTTTGGTAGTATAGAAATTTTAACACTGTTGATTCTTCTCAGCCATGTGCATGGTATGTTTTCCCATTTGTTAACATCTTTAGCTATTTCTTTTCTCAGAGTTTCATAATTTTCTTTATAGAGATCTTTTATGTCCTTTGTTAGGTACATTTCCATATTTCATCTTCTCTGGCACTACTTCTCTGGAGTCTTTATCTGTATTTTGTGCTTGACTCTCTTTGGCATATATAAAAGCTACTGATTTGTAAGTATTGATTTTGTACCCTGAGATACTGCTGTATTCCTCGATCACTTCTAAGAGTTTTGTAGTTGAGTTCCTGGGATTTTCCAGGTATAGGATCATATCATCTGTGAAGAGTGAGGATTTGATCTCCTCTGACTCCATTTGGATGCCAGTGATCACCTTCTCTTGCCTGATTGCAATGGCTAAGACTTCTATTTTTATGGAGATGGTGGGCATCTTTGCCTAGTTCCTGAGCTGAGTGGAAATGTTTTCAATTTTACTCCATTCAATATGATATTGGCTGTGGGTTTTTTGAAAAGTTTAATAAAATTGATAAACCTTTGGACAACCTAACCAGAAACATAAAAGTAAAATCTCTAACATCATCTATCAGAAACAATAAAGGAGAAATAACAGCATACACCTCAGAAATTAAAAAAATCCTCAATGATTACTACAAAAAAATTATATTCTCAGAAATATGAAAATCTGAAGGAAATGGACTGATTCCCAGAAGCACACCACTTTGCTAGACTCAACCAGAAAGATTTAGAAATTATGAATAGAACTATATCAATCACTGAAATAACATCAACTATATGAACTCTCCCAAAAAAGAAAAGTCCTGGGCCAGATGTTTTCATATCAGAATTCTATCAAACCTTTAAAGAGGAACTAGTACCTATATTATTCAACCTTTTCCAAAGCATTGAAAAGAAGGAATACTTCCCAACACATTCTATGAAACAAATATCACCCTGATTCCCAAACCAGGAAAGGATCTAAGAAAGAAAATTATAGACCAGTATCATTAATGAATATCAATGCAAAAATATTCAACAAGATCTTAGTAAACACAATTCAAGAACATGTCCAAAAAATCATACACCATGGTCAAGTTGATTTTATTCCAGGGTTACAAGTTTGGTTCAACATGCATAAATCTATAAATATAATATATCACATAAATAAAATAAAAAACAAAGACTATATGATTCTCTTAATTGATGCAGAAAAAAACTTTTGATAATATCCAGCATCCTTTCATGATCAGAACACTTAAGAAAATAAGCTTAGATGGGTTTTGAATTTTATTCCATTCAATATGATATTGGCTGTGGGTTTGCTGTAGTTGTCCTCTATCAATTTAGAAATGACCCATCTAAACTGAGCTGCTTTCTACATCAATCTTAATTTACCATTACACTGCTAAATTTGGTTTATATTCTTACCTCAAATTTTAACTTCTGATATTTTAAGCCAAAAAATTCTGACATCTTGAGTATATAAAGTTTTGACACACCACATGTTAACAAATTTGTTGGAATATTAGTTATATTGGAATCTTAAGATGATCTGCCTGTTGGCACAAGATGGTATGAATCAAGATTATCACAATATTATTGTACTAGTCTAGTTAACCCTTTCTTCAGATTGTTGCTTGGAGTGATTATACATTTAATATTTTGATAGTTAACCACTTTGTGGCTAATCAGGACAGTAAGCAGCCTGCCATTTGAATTAGAAAAGTTACTGTATTCTGTTTTTCTATAGATAATCTCAGTATTAAGAAATCCATAATATTTAACAAACATCCCTGAATGAAAAACAAAACAAACCAAATGTTTTTGTTTGGATGGTGAAAAGCACTAAAATCAAAGAGTAAATTACTTCAAACTGGTATCTTTCAACTATAATTTCACTAAAGTTGTTGTTTGGAGCATTTTTATGTCACATTCTTCAAACTTATTTTTTCTTTATAGTGGTAAAATAGAAGTTATTTGATATTTTTCAAATATGAGTTGTTTTGTGCACAAACACAATTGTCTATCACTGAACATGTTATAGGAAAGCCTCAGAATGGTAAGTTTACTTTAACTATTGTGTATTTTTGTGATACTGTAGATAAAAACCATCTTTGAATCCTGTTCTGAAAACTTCTATAATATTTTGAAATTTTAAATTGAAAAATTTTCAATTGTTATGTGCATAATTAAAAGGTTTTAAATGTTTTCATATGAATAGAGTCATAACCATTTTCTCTCTATCATACATCAATCATAAACAGAAACTATCTGAATATAACATTAATTCTGGGAACTGAATTAATTATTATGACTATCACTTTAGCATAAATGATTATGTTTAGTATGAGAGAGGAGAAAGTACAAGTGTTCTGGTTTCAGGCAAGCTAGGTTGAATTCCTGCCACTTAACTAGCGTCATGACCTTGAGAAAGTTATTTTAATTCTCTGAATCTAGTTTCTTATTTATAAAGGGTAGATTCAAAATAATACATGTAAATTATACCTCGTATACAGTAGGTGCTCAATTGTAGCCACAATCATATGTAACTTAACATATGTAAGTTTTGTCATGTGAGAGATACTTATATTTAATAAAGTTGAAGATTTTTTCCTTTATTTTTTAGAAGAGTCTGGAAGGGTGGTGGTGTTAGGAAGAATTTTGTGTGTGTATGCGTCAGCCAGCTCTTGCAATAATATTAGTATATAACAAACCACCTCAAAATGCAGTGACTAGCAACAATGGTAATTTATTGCCATTCTTCATGGTCTTTAGGTCAATAGATATATTTGATGTAGAAAGAAGCTCATTTGACTAGATGAGAGAGTAAGTAGGGCTCATCCCCAGGCTGTGCATTGGGTTCCAGTCGGCTTACTGTGTCCTTGTCCAGGGGTAAGTTGGGAGTAGAATCTACATGGGGAGGACTCTTATCATGATGGAGCTGCAAGTACAAAAAGCTTTCCAACCCATGTAAGCACATCTGCTAATTCTTTATTCAAAAGCAAGTGATAAGGTCAAATGGAGAGGAAAAGTATACTCATGATGGATTGGTTAGGAGAATAGCAAGTATTTGTGGAGTATTACATTTTAGAGTATAGGACATACAGGGAAGAATAAAAGTAGCTTAAGTCATCAGAATAGAAGAACCAAATAGAGAATGTTGCTAGACTTTAGTCATAGTGCAGAAGAAATTGAATGAGATGAGGAATAGAAGAAAGAAAAAGAGGAAGGAAAATGACAAGGCACTTGTGAGTACTGAAATATAGCAACACTAAAGAGATAGACATTCGAAAGAAAAATAATTTTTAAAGTGGCAGTTAGTTTTGGAAAATGGTATGTGTATTTAGCTATTATTACAAACAGAGACAGGCAGGATAAAGTTACATGTATTAAAATTGATTGTGTGTTCAACATTCAGACTTATTCAGGCACAAGTTAGTTACTCTTGCATCATCTCTGAGAAAGACATATTATTCATGCTATAAAATATATGGTGAATTGAAAGGCAAGAAAGTGATGAGTTTACATGAAATACCACAAAATATCAAAACCATTTTGGCAATATATGTTTCCATAAAACAAATATGCTTATATATAAACATTATTAAGTAAAATAGATATATCTGAGCATTCATTATTTAATGAAATATGAGCCTTAGCTTTGCTTTTTTATTTATTTATTTTTTTAGTGACAGAGTCTCATTTTGTCACCCTCGGTAGAGTGCTGTAGCATCACAGCTCACAGCAACCTCCAGCTACTCGGCTTAGGCGATTCTCTTGCCTCTGCCTCCTGAGAAGCAGGGACTACAGGCACCCGCCACAATGCCCGGCTATTTTTTTATTGCAGTTTGGCCATGGCCAGGTTTGAACCTGCCACCCTTGTTATATGAGGACCTACTCATTGAGCCACAGGTGCCACCTGAGCTTTAGTTTTGTTAATATATATGTTGAAAAGCTTTTTCTTAAAAATCTTAATGTAAAAATATTTATTAATTTACTTTCCATAAACTCAGTTTTTTTCTCCCAAATAGACAAAATTAATATAATGTTATAGTAAACAACTACAATTAATTTTCATTTATGTGTTCAATCAACAAACTGTCTAGACACTGAAAATATGAGGATGGATTTAATGAGGATTCTGGTTTTAAAGAACTGCAGAGAAAAACATATAATATATAATTTTATTTATTTATTTTTTAAAAGTAGAGATTAATATAAGGGTACATATGATTAGATTAAATTGTTTGCATTTGTTAGGTATAGTCTGGGTTATAGTTCAAGGTGTATCATATACCTCTATAGTGTATCATATGCCCCTATCACGCACAGATGATATGACCCATTTGGTGAGACCTTGCTGAGCCTCTTTCCTACCCTTTCTTGAATTTAACTCTGACTTTCATGTGGGCCTGCAGTTATTCATCTATTGATTTCAAATTAGTATTGCGCATATAGGGTGCTTACTTTTCCATTCTTGAGTTAATTTACTAAGGAGAATGTTCTTCAAATCCATCCAGGTAAATACACAAATATGTGAAGTTTCTATCTTTTATATAGCTGAATAGTATTCTATGTTTTAAATATACCACAGTTTATTAATTCATCCATGGATTGATGGGCATATACCACAGTTTATTAATTCATCCATGGGTTGATGGGCAGTTAGGTTGTTTGCACATCTTTGTGATGGTGACTTGAGCTTCTACAAACATTCAAGTGCAAATGTTCTTGTGATAAAGTGATTTTTTTTTTTAATCTGGGTGAACACCTAGCAACAGGATTGCAGGATCAAATAGGTCTATTTTAGCTCTTGAGGATTCTCCATACTTCTTTCCATAAAGGCTATACCAGTTTGCAATCCCACCAGCAGTGTATAAATGTTTCCTTCTCTCCATATTCACAACAGTATCTGCAGCTTTGTGATGTGGGTTATTCTCACTGGAATTAGATGATGTCTCAAGGTAGTTTGGATTTGCATTTCTCTGATGACTAGGGGTGATGAGCATTCTTTCATATGTTTCTTGGTCATTCATCTGTCCTCTTGGGAGAAGGTTCTGTCCATGTCTCTTATAATTTTAAATAGTATGCTAGAAGTAGTAATTGGAGAATATACAAAATAGATAAATCATTTGCAATACATGGGAAGTTAAATTACTGTCAGTGTAGTGGTGTTTGGGTTGAGTTGGAAGGATAAAAAAAAATTGGTTAGGAGAAAGGTTGATAAAGGCTCTTCCACATTGCTCCTTCTATCAGACAGAACAGATGATAGTGACATGGAAGTGAGCAATCCAAGGTGGGTGGAGTATCTATTTTGCATGGAAGTGGTGTTTCCACATGGTTGGAAGGATGGATTGCAGTCAGAATTAACAGATCAGGCTGTCTGCCTTTCCTGTAGCCTTTCTCTGACTCTCAGTGGCCTCAAGATAACCAATTACCTTCAGTTGAACAAAAATTTTGAAAGCTGTTCAGAGTGTGAATTGAGCACACCTGTAGAGAATCTTGGGACAAAAATATTATTCTTCAGAGAGGGAATGAAACATATATGGTAAGAAACAGGAGTATGTGCCCTTGGGGTGGGTTGGAGGGGGGAGGTAGAGAAAACAGCTGGCTTAAATCATGTTTCCCAGACTTTCATCCTGGGAGCCTATGAGGGCCAGTGGCACTTTGGCTTTGGGCTCCTGAAGAGTCCCTTTGGTCTAAGTTAATTCACCTGTTATTAGATTCAACCAAACCCTCTTCCTAAATCAATTTCAAACCTTGGCCTTTGACAGGTGAAGGTGGAAAAAGATTTGCATTTTGTAATAGTAACAGTAATATAATAACATCAATGATGATCGTTCACACTGAATGCTTACTTGGGTGACAAAGTGCCTCATGAGCACACTTTTGGGGTATTACCTCACTGAATCCTTTGAAAAGTGTGATATTATTAGGTATTAAGTTAGGTATTATTATTAGCAAACTAAACTGAAATATGAAGTGATCCAGTCCAATTTAGAGTCTGTATGCCATTCAACACCTACTAGAAAGACTAATGTACTGGTTGTGAAGAAAGGTGAGAGTCAGAAAATCCAGTTAGGAGGTGATAGTTCTAACAGGGAATTCAGGTCAGCCTGGACTGAGTAAAATGGACTGAATAGACCAGGATAGGGGCAGTGGAGGATGTGGGATAATGATAGGTTAAAAAACATTTAGGAAATAGACTCAGCAGGAGAGAGTGAAAGAGAGAGAACAGAGCAGTCAAGGATTAACAAGCAGTCAAGATTTCTAGCTAGAATAAGAGATAGGTGGTGGTGCTGGCTCATATTCTGAAAGAGTGTGTAATTCAGTGGAGGCTGGGAAGTCTCTGGATGCAACATTGTCTTTGGAGTTGTAATTTTTCCATGTCAGAATTTGAGCACTTGCCCAGAATATTGTGCACTTGCCTTCTCCTTCCTCAGTTCCTTGCAGTCTTCCCTCCTTCAACCTCAATCCCAAACCCTGGGTAGATCATAGAGTATAGATCCAGATTGACCAGTTCCCTCTCCTTTCTTCTCCTTTCCCTTCCCTTCCCTTTTCTCATCCCTCCATCTCTTTTTCATTCTCTCTCTTTCTTTGTTTCTCTTTTTCTCTCTTCCCTCCCTCCCTTCCTCCCTCCTTCCCTCCCTCCCTCCCTCCCTCCCTCCCTTCCTTCCTTCCTTCATCTTTCCTCCTTTCCTCCCTCCCTCCCTCCTTCCCTCTCTTCCTCATCATCATTATCTATCTTCTCCAAAATCTATTGTCTTTCTTTTCCCTCAGATGTTTAGACATTTGATACCCCCTCAAAAAGTTGGTGTTATACTTCTGCCCACCCACTTTCTGTCCTTCTGTTTTGTCATCCCTCATTGAGGCAATGAATGGAGAATATTGTTCTAATATCTAGCAGAAAGGAGGAATTAGTGAAAACAAGTAACATAAAGGATAATATTTATGTTTACTCATTCTGGATTATTTCAATAGGCTTCTGACTGTTCTCTATAACGAATAAAGGGATGAGTCTTTATTAAAATAAAAACTGTTGGCCAGGCGCAATGACTCATGCCTGTAGCACTTTGGGAGGCTGAGGTTAATGGATCACTTGAGCTCACAAGTTCAAGACCAGCCTGAGCAAGAGTGCGACCCCATCTCAACTAAAAATGAAAAACTGAGGAAAGAGCATCGCTAGAGCCAAAGAATTTGTGGTTTCTGTGAGCTATGATGCCATGGCACTCTACTGAGGGTGACAAAGTGAGACTCTGTCTTATAAAGAAAAGAAAAATGAAATAAAAACTGTTTCCACCAGGAATTTGGTGAAGGTTTATACCCTGACTGCCTCTGCATGAATTTCCTTCTGAGCCCTATAGTCTTCTGCCAAGTCATCTATTCATTTGCAGTGCCCATACCTTTTATTCTTTATTTGTCGCGCATCGTGAATATTTGGAATGGCTATAAATAGGGAGCATTTTGTTTGATCTAAAGTTTTTAGCTGTTGGAGAGTTTCAAATGGTTCTTCTAATCCTGTCTTCCAGAATCAATCAATCTTCTTTTGTTGTTCCTAATATCTAACTAGAGTTACCACCATCTTAATTTGCCCAGGATTGTCCTGGTTTAAGCACTGTACACCTCTCATCCCTGGCTTCTCAGTCCCAGTCACAATGGAATGGTTGTTTACCCTATGTTCCTTCATGATTTTATCTATCCCTCATTTTTTTTATTTCTCTCATTCCTATTTCTTAGATTGAATCACAGAGTATATCTTAAAAACAATTAGACAATCTGTAGAATGGAAGAAAATATTTGAAAACTATGCATCTGACAAAGGACTAATACTCAGAATCTATAAGGAGTTTAAGTGCCTCAGAAAGAAAGAAAAAAAAAACCATTAAAAAGGGGGCAAATGACATGAAACAAGCATTTTTTGAAAAAGATACATAAATGTTAAATAAAACATAAAAAATGCTCAACATCACTAATTCTCAGATAAATGCTAATTAAATCCTCAATGAGATACTATCTTATGTCAGTCAGAATGACTGTTATTAAGTAGTCAGGAAACAATAAATGTTGGCACAAATGAAGTGGAAAGGGAACCCTCTGTTGGTGGGAATGTAAATTAGCATAAGCTCTATGCAAAACAGTATGGAAATTTCTCAAAGAACTAAGAGTAGATCTACCATTCAATTAGTAATCTCACTACTAGGTATCTACCCAAAGAAAGAGGAGACATTGTATAAAAAAAAAAATACCTGCACTCATAAGTTTATTGTAGCACAATTCAAAATTGCAAAGACATGGAATCAGCCCAAGTATCCAACCAATGGGTGGATAAAGAAAATGTGGTATATATTTACCATGGAATACTCCTCACAAAAAATGAAATAATATCTTTTGCAGCAACTTGGATGGAACTGGAGGCCATTATCTCAACTCAGGATTGGAAAATCAAATACCACATGTTCTCATTTATAAGTGGAAGCTAGGGTTATGGGTATGCATTGTCATACAGAGTGGAATAATAGACATTGCAGACTCAAAAGGAGGGATCGGGGTAAGGGATAAAGAAGTACCTATTGGGTACAACGTACACTATTTAGGTGATGGATAGACTAAAAGCCCAGACTTCACCATATGTATATCCTTATAACGAAACTTTACATATAGCCCCTAATCTATTGAAATCAAAGGGGAAAAAATTAATTTATTATAGGACAAAGTCAGTTTAGAATAGTTGTTGCAACATATCCAATAGGAAAATAAATCATAAAACAATCTGGAAATTATTTATTTTTAGTCAGCCATAATTATTTTTTTAGTTATTCTCACTGACAAAAACTAAATCTGCTTTGTAAATTCCTATATTGTTATTTTAAAGAAGGTCCAGTTACTAACGACAATGTTTCTAACTGTCATTGTTTTTGTGTTGTTAAAAAAAAAACAACTCAACTGTTTTGTTTATTTCAATTCATACTCATTTTTAAAATATCTTACAGAAAATATCATTGGGCCATGAAAACAATAACCCGTATATTCTCCCTTATCTATGACTGAGAAGAGGTCTTTTTCATATGGAAGAATAACTTAAGTTTTCCCCATTTATTCTAAGCTGCCTTTTCCCCCCTTGGATTTTCAAACTGTTTCATCTCCTCATTCTTAGTTTTATTGATAGGTTTTCTTTTGCCTGCTGAGGAGTTCAGCGTATCTCTATTTATAACACTCCTAGCTAGCCTAGGCTTAAACTCATAAGGGTTCTGCTTGATCTTATCCTTATAAAAAACTTTGGCGTAAATTCGGTGTTGCCCTTCAAAGTAGACAAGTGGTTATTAGTGTTTGATACTTGTTAATATTCATATTGCCATCCATCATCTCTTTTGTCATTCTGTTATTCAGATGCTAACCATTCCAATGCTGCTTTCTGCTGTGGATTTTCCTCTATTTTAGGTATACTTCTCAATAAGAATAAAATTACGTAAACATTTTATGCCTTAATATGAATTGACTAAAAATATTTTTAGGTTGGCATTGTGTTTTGAAAGAAAATGCCTTTTATTTATATATGCTTTCTTTTTTCAAGACTACTTCTTTAGAGAAGTCTATCAATTACCCATTTTTCCTGCTTCCTCCACTGTTAGCAATCTATAAAATCCCTAAAACTAAATATCACATATTAGGGGCTGTAATAGGACTTTGCAGTTTGTGATAGTTTAAAAACATAAACATAAACATTTTGAAATGTTCCCTTTGAATCTGGGTAGGCTGGTGACTTCTGACCAATAGAGAATGATAAAGATGATACCATGTGACTAGGCCATCAAAGATATGCAGAACATATCTTATTTGCTGGAACACTTACTCTTGGAGTGCTGAGCTACTGTGCTGTGAGTCTGTCCTGAGGAAGCCATGATTTGAGGAGGCTCAAGCTATGAAAAAATTCTGCACATGGGCATGCAAGTTGACAACCCCAGCTGAGTCCAGTCTTTTGAGAGTGTCTCCACATCAGGTACCAAACATGTGAGTGAATAAGTCTCATCTAGATGATTGCAGCTCCAGGCATTTAAATGTTTCTGTCTGAGTTACCAGAAATCTTGGAGCAGAGCTAAAGTCATCCTCTCTGTGGCTTATTTAAATTTCTGATGTGCAAAAATCCACGTTATTCCAGCAAGTTTTGGGGGTATTTTTGTACTGTGATATCTCTGTGTCAGAAGTGACTAGGTTATTTAATTTCTACTTTTTAGGTATGTTTAGTTTCCTTATTTGTTATTGGATTTTTTGAAAATTAAATGAGAGAATGCATGTAATAGTGCTTGAAGAATACTCAATTTGTAGTAGCCTTCGTTACTATTATAGACAATAATTATAAACATTTGTTCTGCTTTCATTGAGACTAATGGCTGCTATGTAAAAAAATTGTGGCAAAATACATACAATATAACATTTACCATCTTAAACATCGTTAAGTGTACAGTTGAGTAGTGTTAAATATACTCATATTGCTGTGCAACCAGTCTTCAGGACTCTTCTCATCTTGCAAAACTAAACCTTTATACCAATTTAAACAACTCTCATTACCTTTCCATCTAGCTCTTGGCAACCACCCTCCTATTTTGTTTTCTATACATTTGGAGTACCCTAAGTACTCCACCATATGCATGGAGTAATACACTACTGATCTCTTTGTGGCTGGCTTATTTCACTTACCATTATGTCCTCAAGTTTTATCCATGTTATAGCATGTGTTAGGATTTCCTTCCTTTATAAGGCTGAATAATATTTCATTGTATGTGTATGCACAATTTGTTTATCCATCCTTTATTGGACATTTGGGTGGCTCATATCTTTTTTTTTTTTTTCTTGTTCAACCTTAATTTTTCAAAGACCTGTCTCTGGCATCACATTTTTATTTTATTTATTTTATCATTATTTTTTAAATACTATTGTCTTTACTATTAAATCATAGATGTGTACAATAGTGCACAGCATTGATTAAGGGGTATAATGTGCTGGTTTCATATACAATCTTAACTATTTTCATCAAACTGATTAATACAGCTTTCCTGGCATTTTCTCAGTTATTATATGAAGACATTTGTATTCTGCATTTAGTAAGGTTCACCTGTACCCTTCTAAGATGCACCATAGGTGTGGCCCCACCAATTACCATCCCTCCATCCAACCCTTCCCCCTCCCCTCCCTACTCTTGCCCCTTTCCCCATATTCTTGTGTTATAGTTGGGTTATACCCTTCATACGACAACTATAAATTAGCTTCATAGTAGGGCTGAGTACATTGGATACTTTTTCTTCCATTCTTGAGATACTTTGCTAAGAAGAATATGTTCCAGCTCCATCCATGTAAACATGAAAGAGGTAAAGTCTCCATCTTACTTTAAGGCTGCATAATATTCCATAGTATACATGTACCACAATTTATTAATACATTCATGGATCGATGGGCACTTAGGTTTCTTCCATGACATAGCAATTATGAATTGGGCTGCAATAAACATTCGGGTAGGGCTGTTTTTGTTATAATGTGATTTTTGGTCTTCAGGGTATATACCTAGTAAAGGAATTATAGGATCAAATGGCAGGTCAATTTTTAGATCTCTAAGTATTCTCCAAATATCCTTCCAAAAGGAACATATTAGTGTGCATTCCCAACAGCAGTGTAGAAGTGTTCCCTTTTCTCCACATCCACGCCAGCATCTCTGGTTTTGGGATTTTGTTATGTGGACTAATCTTACTGGAGTTAGGTGATAATGTCAAAGTAGTTTTGATTTGCATTTCTCTGCTGATTAAGGATGGTGAGCATTTTTTCATGTGTCTGTAGGCTGTGCGCCTGTTTTCTTTAGAGAAATCTCTCTTCAAGTCTTTTGCCTATCCTGAGATGGGATCACTTGTTCTTTTCTTGCTAATACGTTTGAGTTCTCTGTGGATTCTGATTATTAAACCTTTGTCGGAGACATAACCTGCAAATATTTTCTCCCATTCTGAGGGCTGTCTGCTTGCTATACTTACAATGTTCTTGGCTGTACAGAAGCTTTTTAATTTGATCAGGTCCCAGGAGTGTATCTTTGATACTGCTTACATTGCCTGGGGAGTCCTCCTCATAAAATATTCACCCAAGTCGATTCCTTCAAGACTTTTCCCTGCACTTTCTTCTAGAATTTTAATAGTTTCATATATTAAGTTTAAGTCTTTAACCCAGTGAGAGTCTATCTTAGTTAATGGTGAAAGGTGTGGGTCCAGTTTCAGTCTTCTGTAGGTCGCCAGCCAGTTCACCCAGCACCATTTGTTAAATAGGTATTTAACAAATTTAAATTCTCCATATTTAATTTCTCCACTGAATGTTTTTAATTGGCTTGTCAAAGATCAAATAGCGGTAAGAATCTGGGTTCATCTCTTGGTTCTCTATTCTGTTTCAAACATCTACCTCTCTGTTTTTGTGCCAGTACCATGCTGTTTTGATCACTATTGATTTATAGTACAGTCTCAAGTCTGATAGCGTGATTCCTCCTGCTTTGTTTTTATTTCTGAGTAATGTCTTGGCTATTCGAATTTTTTTCTGATTCCATATCAAAAGAATTATTATTTTTTCAAGATCTTTAAAATTTGACAATGGAGCTTTAATAGGAATTGCATTAAAATTATATATTGCTTTGGGTAGTATAGAGATTTTAGCAATATTGATTCTTCCCAGCCATGAGCATGGTATGTTTTTTCATTTGTTAACATTTTCAGCTATTTCTTTTCTTAAAGTTTCATAGTTCTCTTTATAAAGATCTTTCACATCCTTTGTTAGGTAAACTCCCAAATATTTCATCTTCTTTGGTACTACTGTGAAAGGAATAGAGTCCTTGACT
>CAUYON010052519.1:0-57759 GCA_963573935.1 Arctocebus calabarensis
TAATCCTGACACCAAAATCTGTGCTAACACCAACACTCAGACACTTTGTACAGTGTCTTTCAGGGTAGACACATGCCATTCAATGGCAATATTCATTAAAACTCACAATCCTACAATTCCTCTACTAGATATATATCCAGAAGACCAAAAAATCACATTATAACAAAGATATTTGTACCAGAATGTTTATTGCAGCCCAATTCATAGTTGCTAAGTCATGGAAGAAGCCCAAGTGCTCATCGACCCATGAATGGATTCATAAATTGTGGTATATGTACACCATGGAATATTATGCACCCTTAAAGAAAGATGGAGACTTTACCTCTTTCATGTTTACATGGATGGAGCTGGAACATATTCTTTCTAGCAAAGTATCTCAAGAATGGAAGAAAAAGAATCCAATGTAATCCAACCCTACTATGAAACTAATTTATAGCTTTCATATGAAAGCTCTAACCCAATTATAGCACAAGAATATAGGGAAAGGGGCAAGGGAGGGGAGGGAGTGAGGATGGGTTGAGGAAGGATAATTGGTGGGATCATAGCTATGGTGCATCTTAGAAGGGTACAGGTGAAACTTACTAAATGTAGAATATAAATGTCTTAACACAATAACTAAGAAAATGCGGTGAAGGCTATGTTAACCAGTTTGATGAAAATATTTCAAATTGTATATAAAACCAGCACATTGTACCCCATGATTGCATTAATGTACAAGCTATGATTTAATAACAAAAAAAAAACTCACAACCAAGTCAAAAATGTTTGCAAAAACATTTTGTGATAGATATTTTGTGAGATGTTCAAATACATGCCGACTCCATTAATGCTCATAAAAACCTCATGAAATATGCATTTATTACTTTCCTTTCATGAGAAAACCAAGCTCAGAAAGGTCAAGTCATTTAACCAAAATTATACAGCAAGTATAGAAGGAGCTTGGTTTTAATCTAAGATTTGTGACTTCAAGCCCAGGGTTCTCTTTACCACACCTACGATAATGGGCAATTTCCCTATCCATATTTTACTGATGGTAGGCACTGCAGTCTTGCAAATTATGGAACTCTCTTTCATGATACAGGTAAACAAGGTGGGTCTGAGGGGCTTTGCAATACAAATCATGAAAAGCTAACACCCAAATAATGTCCCAGAATGAAAGCCCAGCTTTTTCTTTCTCTGAACAGTTGCATGGTCTTCTATTCTTCCCCTGATCATCCTGCCCTTCCTCTGATCATACTGCCATCCCAAATCAATGTCAAGGGACAGGCAGATCTGGGAGAGAGAGTCAAGGTCATTGGGGGCAATGTAGTGAGAAAGGGGCTTTGAGGTTCATCTGCCACATGACAGCCTTATGTATCTATTAATCAGAATGCTCATGGCTCCCCCAGGGCAGGTCATTATTCCTTTTGATATGGTTGCCTACAGAGCTGGAGCCCAGACTCTCTCATGCTGGCAACAGAGGACCTGGTGGGGCAGCAGAGTCCACATGCAGTCTCTGGCTCCTTGAGGCACCTTGCAGCTGGGGCAGGCAGAGGGTTTGTGCTAGCTGGTCATTGTTTTGAAATGAGACTTATCCATTCCTTTGTTGGTATGGCTGGGAAGGAAGGAGGTGAGCTGCCTGCATGGCCAGCTTGTTAGTAGGACTTGCTCAGAAAACTCAGCTTGTGTGACGCTGAAGATGACCCCATGACTGGGAAGAATCAGAATAGATCGAGTAAAATTCTGGGTTTGGATCACCACCACTAGGACCTGGGAATGATAGAGTGGTTTAAGACTCAGATCCTTCCACCCAAGAGCTTACAGTTGACACAGGCTAGCAGAGAGGCTAACTATATTCATTATTCAGAGTTTTGCCTACATAGTGATCAAGAATATTGTGAGGTCATTTATTTAAGAAAAACCTAATGTTTGCAGGACAGTATGGTGCAGTTAGAAGAGCCTGGCCAGTTTTGTGTTATGGTTAAAAACAGCTCCCAGTGTGAGACCTGGTGGTGTGAGCTTGGGCAAGTTCTATGACCTTTCTGACCTTCATTCTCCTTATCCCCTCTCACAGGGCTGTTGAGATGGTAAAATAAGGCCTACAGAGTAACCACTAGCTACTATGGTGTTGGAATCAGAGGGGCCTGATGCACATCCCAGCTCTGTCCTTACTCCAGGTTTTGCCTTAGGTAAGTGATGTACTTGTCTTCTCTGTAAGATGGGATAATTTCTTCCTCCTAAGGAGATAAATATGCAAATTACCTGGCACATAGTAGAAGCTCAACAAATGGCATCCATTATTAGACCTCAGCACAGGTAAGAGTTAGATTAACCTCAGTCTTGGCAGGAAATGAAATAACTGTTAGGTTTGAATGTCCTTCTGGAAATTAATTTCTTTTTACTTATCACGGCTATTACTTTAATGAAAATGAAATGTCTTACTTAAAGGCAAATGATTAGTTCTGCTAATAGAAAGGTAAAAAGAATCTTAATCTATGAACTTTTTATTGTCCTTTCTGACTAAGTTATTGGTGGGGGGTTACACATTGCTAGAAATCTGAGTGTGTTCCCCAGTGAATTCTCTTTTTATCTCCTCCTAAATGGGTCTTTTGTTCGTATAGCTCTGAGTTAAGGGGGAATGGACTCTGTCCTGCATCACTTCTTTAAAGCATGAGTAGTGAACAACACTTTCATCTTACCAAAGGTATTTGCAAATTTAAAATAGGACTTTATTAAGACCACTTTCACTCTCATCTCCTTTAATCCATTCTCCATACTGCAGTCAAAGTGATCTTTTAGAAACACAAGACTCATCATTTTTCTCCCAGGCTTGAAACTCTTTAATGATTTTCCATTGCTCTTAAGACAATGTCCAATTTCCTTATAAATGTTAATAAGGTCCTCAGTTATGACACTTGCACAGGCCTGTGACATCATGTCCTCCCCGTCACTCTCAATCCAATCCCATCCCACCTTACTCACTACTTGTCTTTTGGGAATATCCCAGAACTCTCCCAATTTCCAGCATTTCCACATATAGTTCTCTTTGACCAGAATGCTGTCCACTTAATTAACTCCTACTTATCCTTCCAATCTCAACTTTAAATGTCCTTCCTTTGGGAGGCCTTCTCCACTTTCTTACACTGCCTTTTTGCTTTTTGTAACATCAGGATGGGCCAACTAATCCCCCCAGCTCTAACAATGTCAAAAATGTGTAAATACTCTCTCTCTCTCTTTTTTTTCCTTGAGATAGTCTCAAGCGGTTGCCCTGGGTAGAGTGCCATGGCATCATAGCTCACAGCAACCTCCAACTCAGGCTCAAGTGATCTTTTTGCCTCCGTTTTTTTTTTTTTTTTTTTTTTTTTAGTAGAGATGGGGTCTTGCTTTTTGCTCAGGCTGTTCTCAAACTCAGGAACTCAAGCAATCCACTTGCCTCAGCCTCCTATAGTGCTAGGATTACAGGCGTGAGCCACCGCACCCAGCCACATCTCTCTCTATTGAGAAGCTTCACAGACCATGTGGTAGATTAAGAGTATGATGGTTTCAGTACACCTCTTTCTGTATCACACTCTTTGTAATGTGTCTTTGAAGCTACTCCCATCAAGAAATGGAGTCTCTTTTTTCTCCTCCTTATTTTGGTCTTGCCTTGTTAGTTTCCTTGGCTAATAGAAAGAAGCAGAAGTACTGAGGAAGTTCTGAGCCTAGACTTTAAGAGACTTCATACATTTCCATTAGTTCTCTAGGAATTCTACCAGTTTGCCAAGTAAACAAGTCCAGACCAATCTGCCAGGTGAGAAACCAGTCACCCTGATGTCCTAGCCAATATTCTTTTAATCCCTAGAAGCAGAGCTGCCTAGTAGGTTAACTGACTGCAGATACATGAATGAATTCAACCAAAACCAGAAGAATCACTCAACTGAGCCCAGCCAAAATTGTCACTCCATAGAATCATGAACCAAATCAATAGTTAACTATTTTAATCCAAAGATTTTTAAAGTCATTCGTTAAACAGCCTAAACTAATATAGGCCTTGTGTAAGATAGGATTTAAAAAATCAGAGCAAGCAATTAAGCACAATACAAGGTGGTGTGTCCTGAGTCTGCTGAGAATAAACAGACCAACATAAAAGTACAAAGGAGTGAAAGATTGCTAAGGACTGAAGTTATTCACAGAATAAATGATTAATTAATTCCATTATTATTAGCACAAGTTTCCTAAAGACTTGAAGAGTGTCTCAAATTATTTTGTCTTTTCTGCAATACCTAGCATAGTATAAGCTACAGCATTCAATTTAAAAAGTACCTGTTCAGTGATTTTCTTCTTAAAGGTAGAACCCTTATTTATCTTTTCACTTTCATCTCTCCAGCACATGAACATTGCCTGGAACACAGGACATACTCAGTAAATCTCATGAATGAATAAATAAGTGACTGACCTCATGAATACAAGATGCATATTTATTTGTGAGTGCCTTTCCAGGGGACCCAAGGCAATCTTTATAGTTATGACAAGTGAGGAGAAAAGAACAGATTCCTGGATAGTGGTAGGGCCAACCATTTCACCTAAGTCCATTCCATCATTGTAACTGCTCCAAAGCAACCAGATGGAATATTCGTCCTTGTTGTCTTCTTGCTTCCCTTTCAGTTTCTTACCACACCTTCTTTTTTTCTTATCTCTATTTTTCTGTTTCTTTGTCCTCTGTTTCTCCTGTCCTCCTCATCCTTTCTAAGTTAGCAGCTTTAATATACAGGGTGTCCATAAAGTTCATATGCAATTGAAAACACTGCAATTTAAAATTGCACATGAACTTGAAGGATACTCTGTACAGTGGTGATCAAGTTCACAGGCAGGGGAGATGGGGGATGGCAGAAGTAGGGCCTCCGTGGGAGGTGAAGTGAAGGTGAAGGTTCTTTATTCTCAATTTCTTTTCTTCTCTTTCTCCCTAAAATGCCAAATAATGAGAATAAATGGGGGCAAAATAAAAAGGATTTATGTGGTCTGCCCAGCCATGATTGACATCATCTGGGCCATTCTTACAGATCTGAAATTGTCACCTGAGTGTAGTCTTCTTGAGGTCATCTGTACCCTTCTAGAAACTAAAGAACTGCATCCCTTTCCTGGTGGCATGAAGCCAGTCAGAATGTGGTAACTTGTGAAGGTAACTTGTCCTACTCACTCCCCATTTGCACATTTGCATAATTAACATCTGTCCTCTCCACTTTGGCTCTGTTTCAGCTCTCCCCATTCAAGACCACTCTCTCTTATTCAGAGGCAGTCTATTTCTACCTCCTGAAACCTTCCTTCCTTCACCTCCTGTAAGTTCTAGCACTTACTCGGTGTTACTCATTGGACACTTGCCACACAATAGATAATCTCATGACATTTCTTATTTTAAATACAAACTCCTAGAAGGAAAAGAATAGTCTTTCTTTGCATGACTCACAGCACCAAGGACAGCCCTAGACATATAATAGGAGCTCAACATTCTTTTTTTGCTGAGTGAGTATGAGTGCATGACACATTGGAAAAGCTGGTTTGCTGAGACAGCCCTATATCATTAAAAACAGTTACTTTTTAATAAGCACTTACTATGTACCAGATACTGAACTGGCACTTTGCACAGGCTCTGCAACTTAATCCTCACAATAGCTTTATCAGGTGAGCACCATCATGACCTTCACAGCCAGCAACAACTTAATCCTCACGATAGCATTGTCAGGTGAGCACCGTCATGACCTTCACAGCCAGCAAGCAAGGGTACAAACATTCAATTCCAGCCAGTCAGTCTCAGAAGCAGCCATTCTAGTCTTCCAGAAACATGAAAGTTATAGCAACAGTTAGACCTTCCCAATGGGGGAAACAGAAAAAGATGGAGTATTTCTCCTTTATAGAACACTCCAAATAAATGGGGCATATTTCATGGAAAAATGTGTTCCTTTGTGATATCTCTGGGCAAATCAGATCACTTGGTTACTAGCTATCTGTAAGTACTTCATGTGCATTCATTTTGTTTACCTAAAAAGGTCATAATTAGTATATACACATGTACTAGTTACCAGTTGGTACCACGTATCAGGCAGTATGTTAAGCACATTCAATATTTCATCTCATCTACCAACAACCCTAAATGTTGGGGTTGTTTCTGCTGGGCAGATGGGAAACCAAGATCAGAGAAGTTAAGCAACATCCCACAGTCATGGAGAGAGTGAGTTTAAAGCTTCGATCTGAATCCCAGTCTCTTCTATTAAAAAATGTGTCCTCTTAAATACTAAACGGTGGGATTTCAAATTTCTGTGTGCTTGAGGATCTCCTGGGGAACTGGTTAAATGACGATTCCCAAGGCCCCACCTGCAGGGATTCCCTCATTGCTGTTCATGCTGGCGTCTAGAATCTTCTTATTTGGCAGTCTGTCCAGGGCTGCACACACCATACCAATTTCCCTCCCTTCTATAAAGGCTCAAAGTAGAGTACCGTAGGCTGCTCCCAGCTGTTGGTTTCAGCAGCTGGCTGTGCCCCTGAGGCAGCACGCAGGTGCCTGACATGGCCTGCCATCATGATCAGCATGTCATATGCCTATGGCTTTTTCTTAGGAATCCTGTCATTAGTGGCCCTTTTGCTGTCCTGTTTTGGGTGGCCTGCCTGGAAACCTTGGAAGCCTTTTTATTCTTACCCCATAAGGTATATCCTGGTCTAAATATGCAGTTTCATCTTCCATCTCCCTGGATTTCAGGCTGTCCCCAGCCCCTCTCTGAAACAGCCACACAGGCAAAATACCATTCCCAACGCTCAGAGCCGTAAAGCAAGCCGGTAGATCTCCACAATATCTTCATTTCTTCCTTGAAAGAAATTACTTCTTGGTTCTAAGAAAAGTATTAGGGGGGGAATTTACACAGGGCTCCTACAATTTCCTTTTGTTTTCCCTCAGAAAGGGGGAAGATTGTTTGCAAGATTTCTATAGAACCGTCTATCTTGTTAATTCAATGAATTCAAGCAAACGTGTTTGCTGCCTTTCTTGCCCCCAGGGACCTCATCATTGAATTTTGGAAGAATCCCGCCTGCTCCATTACAAGGCTACTTTCCCCATCCTTACCTGTGTATTCTCTGGGGACCAGGGAAATGGGTGGTTCGTTCCCTAAGGGGAATTTATGACTGTCCCTTTCAATATTAATGTCATGCTTGGCCGATGCAAAGTCGAGCAGCTCAGGTTTGTTACACATCGAGGAATGGGCCATGACTTCCTGTGAATAACAGGAATGAGGTGTAATGTGAAGTCAGGCTGGCACCAAAGAAGGCACACGTGTTTACTAGCATGCACGGAGACCTCTGCCCCCTGGAGAGAGCAGTCTTAATAGCAAATAATTTTACTCAAGCAGCAAGCAGCGCAATGGCTTTGGACACTTTTATAGAGACGGTAAGACATGTTTGTATTACAGTGGTGACTGCAAAATAGTTTTTTGGTGACTGGTTTAGTGTTATCTCAAGTAATTCAGTTTCTTTAAATATGCCTAGTCCACTGCAAACTCCCATATTAGAATGCCAAGGGTGGAGAACTGCCGGGCCAGATTCAATCGTGCTGTGACCGTTTATTTATCAGTTCGTTCAGAAATATTTATTTTGCCTCTATGTTGTAACAGTCACTGGTAAAAGCTAAGGCAAGGGCATGCATAAACCAGAGCTGCCAGCTTTACGGAACTTGCAGTCTGGTGAAGGAGGCAGGGGAGTCACGATGAAACGTGCTGAATGCTGTGTATAAAATGTGCGGAGTATGCTCTAATAGTCCAGAGAGGAGGCGAGGTCTCAACCCAAATGGAAGGTGGGAGAAGGGGGGCAGAGGTCAGGGAAAGTTTTCTAAAAGGCCACTGGAATTGAGTATTCATATGCGACGGGTATCTGGAGAGAAGGAGGTGGGATGATAAACCAGGAGGCAGAGAGGATTAATGGCCTCGTCTTCGCCAGTTGTCAGTCAATCCTTGCCAGTTGTCCAGGTTTTACCACCTGTCAGCTAAACTTAATTGCGAGAAATCTCTCATCAAGAGGTTAATTGTGACACAGATTCCCATATCCGGGGGAAAAATCCATCACCTGTGCAGACGGCTTCTTTTTTGGCATCTGGAACAGTCCTGTCTGCTAGCAAAATGTAGACATTTGCAATTGAGTTATTTCTAGTCACCGGGTTCTTTCCTGAATTCTTATCTTTCTTCGAATATCCTCGCTCTATATTTAAAACCTCTCTCGGCATGCCTTTCCACATGGACTGAGGCTGTCTCCGTCCCTCCCGGACCCCTATTTCCCTGGCACCCCTGTCCTGAATTGAAGGTGTTCTCAAGGACAAGAGCAGAGCAGAATTCTCAGCTCTGCAAGTAAGAAATTCACCAGGCGTAATTCATGACCACCTGCCCCCTGCAGTTACTGTATTTACTGCCCCCTATTATTTCTGTATTTCTCCAATGCCAAAAAGGACAGAGCCTCCCTTCTCTCATGTCCACCACTTTGACCCCTGAGCCAGCCTCTCATTGGGATCCCTCCTGCTTGCAGCTCCCCCCCCCCCAGGATGTTCTTTCTTCCCTTTCTGCCCAGCTTCTCCCACCCTCCCCTCCATAACCCTGATCTCTTTTGCTTTCCCTTGTTCTCAGATGCTGCATTACACATGTGCCTCGGCTTTGGAAGTTCTGCAGGGAAGGGGCCAGTCAGCCTGGCATCCGGAGGACTGTGAGCAGAGTTAGTTTCTAGAATGAAAGTGTAAATGAATTCACAAAGGGGCCAGTGAGCAGTGGGTAAATCCAGGTACCAGCAAATTTTATGGGAACTTACATAAAACAGTCCCAAGTCTGGGATCTTGTGGAGCCACATGAGTAAGGTCTGCTATTTGATCTCTGGGGATAATGGCAGGGGATTTTTGTCCTGGGTGTTTATTTTTGTCATTACCCTGTAAAACCCGCCCATATATAAGGCTCAGAACCCAAGAGAAGGCCTTTGTACAATCCTGCAGAGCAGCCAAGGGCACCCTGGGCAGCGGCACTGATTTCTATAGAACAGTCTATCCTGTTGTTTAAATCTGAGAGTGGGGCTTTTAAGATGGAGCAGGGACCATGTGTAGGGACAGGCATTTCTGGGAAATGAAGTTGTTAAGTTCAATGACTTTAGGGCAACTCAGAAAATTAGAGAGTGCTTCACTGAGGCCACAAATAGTGTTGGCAAGTTTAGTTTCTTTTCTCTTTTCTTTTCTTTTTGCTTTCTCTTTTGACAGAGTCTCAGGCTAGAGTGCAACCTAGCAACCTCAAACTCTTGGGTTCAAGGGCTCCTCCAGCCTTAGCCTCCCTAGTAGCTGGAACTTTAGGCACGAGCCACTGCACCCGGTCAATGTTGACAATCTTAGACTGTGGGTACTTGTATGTAGGACACACCGGGATAGCAAAGTTTGAGCATTGTCTGTGGGAGCAACTAATCTAAATTGGGCTATGGAGTCAGGCAGACCTGTGCTCCAATCTGGTTCTGCACACACCAGCTATGAAGCTTCAGGCTGGTTCCCTACCTCCTCTGAACACTCAGTTTCTTTAAATGAAGATGAGGTTGTGGAGTGACATGTGAAGCCCTAGGTACAGTGCCTGGCTGGGCATAGCTGCTTCCCCAGTAGCACTTGGCCTAGTCTAGTCTCCCAGTAGCACTTAGTGGGTAGCAGGTGCCACGTCAGAACAGGGCTGAGACTCACTGAGAGTTGACTTGAGTTTTAGTTTGATTTTAATGTACTGAATAACTACCATGCACTAGGCCTGTGCTAGTGCCAAGGGTACAAAGACCAGTGTGGCACAGGCCCTTTCTCAGGAAGCTCTCAGAGCTGGAGGGGGAGGGGGGGCGCAGACGCATGGTGAGCACTGTAAGTGGGGGTGCACAACACACTTAGGAGTGTGGGCCCTGGGGAGGGGGGCAGAGAAGGCTTCATGGAGAAGGTAACAACCAAGCAAGTCTGAAGCCCCCTGGGAACAGCTGTGCGGAGCTGTCACCCCAGTAGCGTGCCATGTGAATGTGGATCGCCAAGGAGATCAAGCCAATGACCTCAGGTGGAGACTATGGTGCTGCTGCTCCAGGAAAGAATTGCCTCTCCCTTGGGCAGGCTCGCACAGTGAAGACCCCAAATTGCAGCTGTTTGACACTCACCTTGCCTGTCATTGACAGCCCATTGGCAGTTCTTCCCATTGAGTTCAAAACCAGCCTGAGCAAGAGCGAGACCCCATCTCTACTAAGAACAGAAAAATTAGCCCGGGCATTGTGGTGCACGTCTGTGGTCCCAGCTACCCAGGAGGCTGAGGCAGGAGGATCGCCTGAGCCCAGGAGTTTGAGGTTGCAGGGAGCTATGATGATGCCACTGCAATCAACCTGGGTTAATGAAGCAAGACTCTGTCCCCCAAAAAAGAGAAAAAGAAAGAAAAAAGAAAATTGAAAAGGACATGGAACGGAAGATGGACTAAAATCTGGGAGGGGGTGAAAGTGGCATATACTGAACTCAGCCTGGTCTGAGCAGATGGTCACCTTTTCTCTCCACTTTCACTTCTATGGATCTGTCCATTGACTAGTTTATGCCGGAGCTTTAATGCATTTTCTAGCGTAAGTGATTATGGGCATGCATCCATTTTTAAGAGTGGAATTTGGGTGACAATACTTTCTCTGGATTTATCCAGCTCTGATGTCTAGAGCTGCATGGATTTGAGTTTCTGAGAGGTGCAGGTCGCAGGGGAAGACAGATCCAGAGGGAACCCTGGAAAGGATGAATAGTTCAGGGAGGATTTGACCACTAGGGGAGCCATTGAGCAACACCCCACCCACGGCAGAGCGCCAGATGTTTCTATTTTGCACCAAGTCACTCTGTGGTTTGGTGCAACCCTGGGGAATGAGAGCATTTTCTTGGGTTTACAGGGTGCTTCATCTGCCACTCAGTCTGGACCTGACTCTTGTTACTCGGGTCTGTGTCCTCCAGCACCTGGCATCATGCTTTGGCACAGTCTGAACTCCATTAATGTTTATTCTGTGAGCTGAGCTGAGCACCCCAACCTCCCAGAGAGCCAGGGAGAGACAGCAAATGGGGACAGAGTACCCTCTAGTTTTGCCTCCTGGATAATAACTAATCTTATCCGTGACAGCTGAGAGTTGCTAATTTTTCTCTCAGAGGTTAAACTTATTTCCCAATCTGTGGCCACCTCCCTTGACCCCTGCATACTGACCACACGTCCTCTCGGCTTGGAGAGGAGCCCAGTTTTCCTTCTCACATTGCCTTCTTTGCAGCAATGACAGGGTGGAGGAAAGGGTATGCAGTATGAGCTAACTTGTCAGAATTTACCTTCAGCTATTTTCATGCTTCCTGAGTTCAGGCAGGCCAGCACTGTAGACGCTGCTGGGCGGTTGATAAAGGTGAGATGCAAAAGTCAGCATGGGTCAGTCTCTCTGAGGAGGCAAATCTTGGCCATTTTATTATAGGAAGGAGAATCTTCTTTCTTGAGCTGGGAAATGGAGAGGTAAAAATTCTACCCCAAGGAGAGAAAACCGTTGACCAAACCTCTTCGTTAGGGTACTTGAATTCAGAAAGGCTTAACTGCATGCCAGATGATAATCCTGTCCCCCAGCAATGATGACCAGGGCGCCCTCTCACTTGGAAAGTCCCTAACCTCCATTACACTGAAGTACCTTTTGGTAAAATTTCACATAAAATATACATCAGACTATATTCCCTAAAGGCAGCCAGATAGAGTAAAAAGAGCATGGAATTTGAAGACATAAATTTAACTTCTGGATCTGTCGCTTCTTAACTCTGAATCTCTTCCCTTGTCTGTCAAATCAAAAGAGCTATCTTGAAATTATTGTGAGGATTAAAGGAGAGTATTCATTGATTATTTCAATAAACATTGATTAAGCACTGCTTTTATTAATCAGGAAAAATGACTCTTACTGCCTCGCTAGGTGAACCTCTAAGTCTCTGTGGAGCAATATAACAAAACTCTGAACGTCTTGATGAAAGTTGATTGGAGTCCTCCACAGAGTGACTCGGGGACCCAGGTTCCCCTCCATCTTGTGATGAGCCCCTCTCATCACACGCTTGCCAAGGTTGCTTGCAGCAAGGCAAGGGAGAGAAGGGGGGCATACACCTCGGACCACAAGTAACATATCACTTCATGTCCTATTCATCAAAATGTAGTCATCTGCTTCCAATTTAGCTCGAAGGAGGGAGCTGGGGAACGTTTCCATGTTTTATCTCAGGAAGAAGGAGCAGTGTGGAGAGCAAACAGCATTGTCCCTGTCAAAGGCATCGCTTGAGTGTGAGGAATTGTTCTGGATGATGGAACACAGAGATGAACAAGAGGAAGTCACCGTCTTCCAGGAGCACACTGTCCAGAGATGAACGTGTGAACACGCTTAGCTCTTAAATATAAATTCTAATTCTCTAATTTTCTTACTATTTCTCTTATCCATATTTATCACATTCAGAATATTCTGTGTTCTTAAAGCTTTATTGTATGCCCAGTAGTTTCAAGGGGGTTGTCCACACCTGACCCCTGGTATGGACAGCAAGCTTCTAGGGTGGGGTCTCCATCTTGGTCACCTGCTGACCACCCCTTGTAATCTGATGTGGTACCAGACACATGTGGGGCTCCTTTGCTCCAGGTATTTGTTGAATTTGACTTTTATGTTTGCATCTCTTTGTTTCCTTCTGTATTTTTCTCCTCCCTTTGCTCAGGGCTTCTTCCCTAGGGTCACCATCTTCATGGACAGACCACCATTGGCTAAAAAGGAAAAGACACCTAGTTCTTCCATCCAGCCTGTTTTCGAACATCTCAGGCTTAATGTCAGACACTGAATTGCAGAGAAGAGTCGCGTCCTTTCTCGCTCCTTTTTCTGCCCGCCTCTGTCTCCTGGGCCGAAGCAAGAGCTGGCCTCGGGGAGAACTGCCCGAGCCTTGGGAAACAACAGCTGTCAGCAGAGTTGACTTGAGAAGCCAGAAGTCAACAAGTCAAAAGGTGCCAGTGACCGACGCAGAGAGAGTCTGCGGTCACTCCAGGGAATGGCTGGAGGCCACCCATCTGGAACCCCTGCCTCTGAGGGGTGCTCAGACACCCCTCCAGCCCCTCCAACAGAGCCCAGTTCCAGCCAGGACTTGGTACTCTTATCATCCCAGCAGCCGGGGCCTGCCATGTTGGTGGACAAGAACGGATTCAGCCTCCCGTGTTCAGTGTTCATCATTACCCCGCACCTTTAATCAGGAGTGTTATCTGCAGCTCCTGCCCAGGCCTCATTTAGATTTCTTGTTTGTAGCAATAATACCCTTTTAATATGCTAAATGAGCGAGCAAATGAGCCTTCCTCCACTTGCTAGGTTTTTAAAAACATCCCTTCTTAGTGGATGAAGGTCATTCTTTTGGCAGATTAATACTTAACTAGGAGGCCCTGTTTATTGTCTGGGGTCACTTCAGCGCTGTCACAGCATATTAAAGAGCACAGGATTGCCCATGCCAGAACAATGCAGCTAGGTGGGGGATGCGGGAGGGGCCGCCCCTTGCCCGATTCCCCTCTCCGGCTCTCATTTAAACTCCACAGCCGTTATTAATACTTTAATTTGTAGTGCATTAATGAATTCTAATCCCCATTATATGTTGAGCAAATGGGCCTTCAACAGGCTCGGTGCAGCCCGAGTGAGTCCTGGCTGACACACTCGTGGCAAGAGCAGGGCGGGGAACCAGGCAGGTGGTGGGGACACTGGCCTCTGCCATCGGCACCAGAGAGGACAAGCAGACAGAGAAAGAGACAATCCTGATGGCATTATTTGAAACCTGGGCCCCCCTGTGCAGACTCTACCCTCGGACCTTCCAGACACGGGCACCAGTTTTCCCCATTCCTGCTTGAAAATGTTCTTCCTCTGTAAGACGGAGATAATGACAGTACCGACCCGGGCATGCCTATTAAAAGAGGGAATGTATGGTGTTGGCTGAGGGCACAGAAAACACTTAATGAGTGCTAGTTCTCAGTGCTGTCCCCTGCCCAGCTGGGTCAAGCTGGAGGCAGCGGCTCACTCACTTGCACTCTGTTCCACTTTGCACTGCCCCTCCACGTGCGTCCTGTGAATCTGACTTCTGCTTCCGAGCAGAGCCCCTGAGGGCAGGGACTATGTCTTCTTCATTTTACTCCCCTCCCCCACCCCATGTTAATAGCAGCTCTTGTCAAAATCACTCAAGTTCATCAACTGTACAGACAATTAAATAAATGAAGCTTTCTGGATTGGGCTCTCCTCCCTATACCAGGAACTCGGGCGTTCCTTCTGTCCCTGGAACACGGCTGGCTGAGGCTACAAAGCTCTTTTGGGGGTGTCTGGTTCTTCCCCATCCTGAGAGCTTTCCTCAAGTCCTCCTGCTCCAGGAAGACTTCCAGGGTTACCGCAGCCCCCTCCCCACCCTGAACTTTGTTCTTGTTTCCCATGGTATCAGTTTGGTGACTGTCAGGTGGCACTGTAAGCCCCAAGGTAGGCATTGGGTCTCATATTTCACACATTGCTCAAAAGCCAGCAGAGTTTAGCATAACATGGAAAGAGGTGACTACACGCAGGGACCTGTGCTCATTTCGGATTGTATGTGGCACGGAGACAGGGACTTCTTTCTTACAACTCCCATCCTGACCCTCTACTCGCACCTTGTTCAATTCCAATAATAGCTACCATGTGTAAGGCTCATGCTGGTCTGTATTGGGCACTTAATATCTCATCTTCACACTGACACTAAGCTATAGTAGGTGCTATCATGCCCACTGTACAGATGAAGAAGTGGAGTTCTTAACTGCTCTAACTTTGCTTCCTCACTCAGTGGTAAATATTCCAGAATCTCAGAAGATTCTGTGATGGTCATGGGAGGTGGGGACTATGGAAGGTGATTAGGTTATAAGCATGGCGCCCTCTTGAATAGGACTAGTGCCCTTATAAAG
The DNA here is from genome assembly GCA_963573935.1 of Arctocebus calabarensis. Taxonomy (NCBI): domain Eukaryota; kingdom Metazoa; phylum Chordata; class Mammalia; order Primates; family Lorisidae; genus Arctocebus; species Arctocebus calabarensis. Next base: position 14,934 of record CAUYON010052519.1, read on the forward strand.
AGACACAGGAGAGGTTCCTCTCCCTTTGCCCTTTGCCATGTGAAGACAAAGCAAGAAGGCAGCCACCTGCAACCAGGAAGATTCTCGCCAGACAGACTCTGCCAGTGCAGTTGACCTTGGGGTTCCCAGCCTTCGACACTATGTGGTTCAAGCCATCTAGTCAATGGTATCTTTGTTATAGCAGCAGCCCAAACTGGTTAAAACAAAACTTAAAGGTCCTTTAGAACAAACACTTAGGTTTGAGGTGCCTCGAACTCAGAGTTTAGGATTGTCTAAGATCGTGCTGTAACACAGCCAATCCTCAAAGCCAATGGTTCCTCATTCCACCACAGCCTGCAGGTCACCCAACTAAAGGAATGAATGGGCCCAGCTGGAGAGAGGCTGATGCCATGGTGAGTGAGCCAGGGTTGGTCTTGCAAGACCAAGCCCTCTAGCCTCAGGGCCATGAGTAGTTGAGTCAGGACTGCTCTGTCCTCTATGCTTCCTGGGAGATAATCCCCTTGATAAAATCTTTACACCTGCTCAATTAAGCACTGCCTACTAAGTCCCTGCTCTGAGGGCAAAAATCTCCTAGCTGAAAACAGAGTCCAGCCTCATCTCAGTGAGTGGCCATTCATTTGTGAGTTGTCCCCCTTGATTTCCTGACCTGTACCCTGAGGGTGCTATGATGGCTGGAATGCTGAGTGGCCATCTATGTGCCTTCCTGACCTCACTGTCCCCAACTCATCTGTGGCTGCCAGCTCCCGCACTGCCAAGGCCATACAGACAGCCTCTCCCTTAAACTCCACACATACGCCTTCCCTTCTCAACTCTCCTGATGCCTGTGCTCCTGACGGGTCATGCACTGGCCCCAGCCTCCCGCCCGTGGAAAACAATGAGCATCTTCTTCCACGATGGGAGTGTTGTCAGACTCAGTGGCACCTGGCAAACAACGCTCTTGGTCCTCTCTGCCACCGGCCCACACAGCACAGCATGTTTTATCATTTTTACAGGCAGAAATGTAACGCATCTGAAACTCAGTGACTGAAAAAGCAAAAGACAGAGGAGGGGACCGTGATAGAGGAGGGCTGGGCTGCAGAAAGGGACTCTCTGGCCAAGGTGCCATCTTTCTCTTCCTCAAAGCACCAAACCGGCCCTGGCCTCCACACTCTTCTTTTTTGCAGATAGTCTTGCTTTGTCAGCCAGGCTGGGGTGCTAGGGTGCAATTACAGCCCACTGCAACCTCCAACTCCTAGGTTCAAACAATCCTCCTGGCTCAGCCTCCCAAGTTGCTGGCACTACAGGCACCCAGCATAACACCGGGCAACATTATTTTTCATAGTGATGGTATCCCACTGTGCTGCACAGATTGGTCTCAAACTCCTGGTCTCAAGTGATCCTCTCACCTTGGTCCCCCAAAGTTCGGAGATTACAGACCTGAGCCACCATGCCCAACCATTCTGCACTCTTAATGTGCTCTCAGAGGTGGGCTTCCCTCTGGAAGAGGCGCTTGCCTCATGTGCTTGTGTGGGCATGGGGGGAGGTGGGCAGGTGGGCGTAATTATAGTATGTGTAGGAGGTCATGGGGAGAACCTGTGTGAATGCACCTATGTGAATTATATGTGTGCAAGTGAGTAAATGTATGCATGCGTGAGTGGAGGTTAGCTGTGTGTGCTTCATATGGAGGGGTTGGGAAATTGCAGGCATTTGAATATCTGAATAAGCTCTTGAGTATGTTGGAACAGTGTGATGTACGAGGGCAATGTCATGTTTGAGAACTTGGGTACGTGCGTGAAGGGGGTGTTGGTGTGCGTGTTTGAATGAGTAGGGATTCAATGGGAATGGTGTGTGTGTGAGCAAGACAGTCATAACCAAAGTATTCATGTTGTCTGTATTTGGGGGCGTCTATGAACTGGGAGTTTGTGAATGTGTTTGTACAGCACAGGGATGTGAGTTACCATTTGGGGGGATATATGAATGGCTTAGTAAAAAGGAGAGACGTGAGTGCTGTGTGTTTTGTGCAGGACTGAAGGTTTAGTGGAGTGTATGCTCGTGAACGGGGGTTCACGGGCATCAGTGACTAAGTGGGTGACTGTATGTATATTGAAGATGACCCGAGACTTGGATATATCTGTGAATATGAACACTTGTGTAGGGACCTGCGAATTTGGCTTCTAGTGACCCGAGAGAGCCATTTGTTAAATTTAGGGATTGTGCAAGCTAGTTGTTAACCTCATCCACTATTAAAAATTAAATTGTATATATTTACAATTTAAAAAATTACCCCCAAATATCGGTAACAGATAATAAAATCTTCCCAGTTATGTCCCATTTTGCTTCCATTGCTGTCTGGAGGGTTTTTACAGCTGTTGTGTCTTCGTGGTGGAAACTCTATGCCGTGACATGTCACTGCTCCTCTCGTCACAACTTCCCGTTCAGTGACATCGTTTTAGTAATTTGAAATAGATCACACCAGGAGTGTTTACTTTATAGAAATTAGCAAACATTACAAATCAGGGTCGATTTTTCCTGGAGAGCTCGTTGCTGTAGGGGAAATCCTGGTGGACTTTCATCCTGGTATTCATTTGTCATGGGTCTGTGTGGCTGGAAGGAGGTCCAGAGTCCTTCTCTAGACTTTCAATACATCCCCATCTGCCAGGAAAGATGCTCTCAAATTCTTCCAGAGGGCAGCCACTGTCCAGGCCTCTAGGCCTCTTCCTCAAAAGCCGTCCCAGCCTCACGCCCACCAGCACACAAGAGTGTACAAGTGCTTTTTGTGTGTCTAGGAGTGAGGATTGGTTGGATATTTTTGAGGTGGGATTTAGCAATGTGTGTGATGGGTAAGTGTTTGTAATGAATGAATAGACACATGTTTTACAAGTACATCCGCTGAGTAAGTAAGGATGATTGTTACCCCAGGATGTTTGAATCTTTCAAGGTGTGCCGGGAGAAAATGCCGAGAATCCACAAAAAGAATGGAGAAAAAAGGCTACATCTGTATTTTCACTAACTTCTAACTGAAATCCTCTAGTACAAATATAGGGAACAGGACACAGTGGGATTAATCGTGTCTTTGCTTTTATTATCAATAGAAATCACAGCTATTTTCATATTATCTTACAGTTCTTGCAGATATACCAAAATATCATGTATAGTCACTACATTGCTAATAAGAGCCATCCTTGAATATTATTAAAAGCTTTAGTAAGAAAGCAGATTTATTACCAAACCTCACACTCGCTCGAAAAACATTTTGAAAACTGAATATTAACATAATTATTTTCCATAGCAATTCTACATAAGTATGTGTTTTATTTTACACATTTAAAAACAGTTTTTTGAGGAGGCTCATGGATTTCATCAGGCTTCCAAAGAGGTGGATAGCACAAAAAGAATTAGATATCTTTTTTTTTTTTTTTTTTTTAAGACAGAGCCTCAAGCTGTCACCCTGGGTAGAGTGCTGTGGCATCACAGCTCACAGCAACCTCCAATTCCTGGGCTCAAGCGAGTCTCTTGCCTCTGCCTCCCAAGTAGCTGGGACCACAGGCTCCTGCCACAATGCCCAGCTATTTTTTAGTTGCAGCCATCATTGTTTGGCAGGCCCGGGCTGGATTTGAACCCACCAGCTCAGGTGTATGTGGCTGGCACCTTAGCTGCTTAAACCACAGTCGCGGAGCCTGTACTTAATCTTAAAGGTAGAGATTTTCAAGCAGGGCTGTGGCGGGATCTGACTTATACTTTATCTGGACCTCTCACTGCCTGTGAGCATGGAGGATAGGCTGAAGGCTGGAGAAATCTGACTAAAGCCAAGCAGAGAGAAGGCACAATGCTTTATTTGTTAAACTGGGTGAGGGAGACACAGTTTTTAGTTCTGTTTTGTCTGAAATAGATCACAATGAAAAAAAATTTTTTTTTGAGACAGAGCCTTAAGCTGTCACCCTGGATAGAGGGCTTTGGCATCACAGCTCACGGCAACCTCCAACTCCCGCGCTCAAGCAAGTCTCCTGCCTCTGCCTCCCAAGTAGCTGGGACTACAGGTGCCTGCCACAACGCCCGGCCATTTTTTTGGTTGCAGCCATCATTGTTGTTTGGCAGGCCCACGCTGGATTTGAACCCGCCAGCTCAGGTGTATGTGGCTGGTGCCTTAGCCCTGTAGAGTCACAGGCGCCGAGCCAACAATGAAAAATATTTTAATAAAGAAGATGAGCTTGGTGAATCAAAGCTCCAAGAGAGCAAAAATAACAATGATAGCTAAAATGAAACTCATTTTGCGCTTACGTTCATTTAATCCTTACAATAATCCTGTGACTGTGAGGTGCGTGTTTTACTCCCAAAATACAAGTGAGGATGATGGAGTATAGCGAAGTTGAGTACTGTACCTTGCCCAAGGTCCCCCAGCCCCCGGCCTGCTCAACACTGTGGTGCAGGGGCGTGGCCAGTGCGGAGATGATCCCTTAGCCTCAGTTTACTGGAAATCTGTGTCTTTCTGCCTTGTCTGCTCCGCCTCGTTGTCTGTTCCATGCTTTGGGAGACCCTGCTATTTGGGGCCTGCTTTCCAACCAAGAACGGTACTGCCCTCACAATGCCTGGCTGGATGGATCCCAGAGGAGGTGCCCGAGGAGTCTTCCCGAGCACATGATGGGATGCCATTGCGACCCGCACCCAAAGACCTCTACTGTGGCTATCGCCTTTGGAGCTCAATTCTGCCTGTAAAACATGGGAGTTGGTGGGTATTCTACCGCTTAAGCCTGAGAGGCATGGGGAGATGAACCATACTTCTGCCCACCCCACACCTGCTCTTGTCCTTCAGCAAAGTTTCCAGTGGTTTTTAATCACACAGACCACCAGGAGCAGCATCCCCAGAGAACTTGTCAGAAATGAAAATTCTCAGGCCCCCAAACCAGACCCACTGAATTACAGAGTCTAGAAATGGGATGCAGCAATCTGGTTTAACCAGGCCTCCAGGTGGTTCTGATACACACTCAAACTTGAGAAGTATTGTTCCAATCTGTGATTTCCCTGATTCTGGCCTAAAGCACAACTCCTATCTTTCTTGTACTCAAATACCATTAATGGCTCCCTCCTGCCAGGAACTGAAGCCCAAGTCCTCTCCTGGCATTCAAGGCCTTTCACAACTAAACTCCCCTTTACACTCCACCCCCTCCCCAAAGAACATTTAGCCCTGTGACTTATCTAGACAACTAAACAATTCTCTTCCTGCGTGTGTTTCCAGCCCCTTTTGCTATTCTCTTTACCTGGAATGTCCTTCCTTCTAATTCCCTTTTCACCCAAACTTCAAGTTGCTCTCTTCTAGGAAATCTCAGAGTGCATCCACCCTTGAGGAAGCCTCCCTCCTGGGAGTCCTGAGTCTTTTCACTCCTACCCAGCGATAGACATTGATGGGGTTTGATTTTTTGTGGGCTGGATTGTGACCCACCTCCCCAAATTCATATCTTGAAGCCCTAACCCCAGCACCTGAGAATGTGACTATATTTGGAGATAGGGCCTTTAAAGAGGTGATCATTAAGCTCAAATGAGGCCATGAGGGTAGGCCCTCATCTAATATGTCTAGTGCCCTTATAAGAGGCAATTTGGACACACAGAGCCACTTGGGAAGTGCCCGCAGAGGGAGGACCATGTGAAGAGGCAGCAAGAGGGTGGCCATCTGTGAGCCACAGAGAAGGGCCTCAGAGGAAACCCCCCTCTGGCACCCAGATCATGGACTCCTGGCTTCCAGAACTGTGAGGAAGTAACCCGGAGTTAAGCCCCCCACTTTGTGGGATTTTGTTATGGCTACCCTGGCAAACTAATTAGATTTCCTAAGGGTTCACTGTATTTTCCCTGAGGTCTCTGCCTCTCCTTTTGACCTCTCACTCCTCTTCAGGCCACTGAGGCAGGCTCTACCATTGCTTCTAGCATGACCTGGGGCCTGAACTACATGACCCCAGTTCTCCCAGGGCAGGAATGAATGGGCACACCAGAGACAAATAGACCAGTCTACTTCCTCTGTGTCCCAGCCTCACAAGGGGTCTCTCCCTGAGGCTGGTGGTCAGCATTAAAAGGCTCAGATGCCAATATCTTCCAGTTAGTGGATTGCCCCTCCTCATTCCCTGCGTCCTTCCCCTTTCCCTAAATCAAGTCACCGTTGTGATACAAGCAGTGACTGACCTATGAAACTATAAGCCCTGGTGCACAGAGTCCAGGCCATGTGGGCTCTAGTCTTGGCCTGTACTCTGCTGTGCATTCCTGGTTCAGCCTTATCCCTCTCTGGGCCCAAGTTCCCCCATGAAGGGAAGGGTCTGGATGAACAGATGCCAAGCAATCCTAGGGGAAGGTGAGCAGTTCTGACTGATGAGAGCAGATGGTGAGGTGAGAGGCAGGCCAGCCAGGCTGGAGGAGAGGAGAGGCTGCACTGTGGAGGTTCTTGCAAACCAAGGCAGGAGGTGGGAGTTGCAGGGGCAGGCAGTGGGGAGCCATGCAGGCCTCTGAGCAGAAGAGGGGGCTGACAAACAAGTCTGGAAGATGACTGGCATGGATGGGTAGCAGGAAGCTTCCTCAGCCTGCCCAGGCCCCTGCTTTCCTGGCTGCATCCCTTGCCACACTCCGCTTGTTTAGTCCTGAGCCCCTTTCTCTTCCTGGAACATGCCAAGCCCGTTCCCACCTCAGGGCCTTGGCCCTTGCTAATCCCTCCACTGAAAACATGGACTTGGAAGAAGCAAACACGTCCATCAATTATTAATGTGCCAGGCACTGTCTAAGCCCTTCACACACATTAACTCATTTAAGCCTCTCCACAACCCTACCGGTGGATACCATTATTATCCCTACTGTGCAGATGAGCAAACTGAGGCAGAGAGAGAAGTGGCTTGCACAAGACCTCATAGTAGTGGCAGAGCTGGGATTTAAGACTCTGAGATTCCACTCTTACTCCCATTTGAATATGGCTTGCCCCTTACTCCACCCCCTGAGAAAAAATGTTCCCCCTGCACACCTCCTGCCACCTCCTTTACCCTCTATAGTGTTCATCACAGCATTTGTGTCCCGCCCCCACCCCCGCCAATGACATCTGGCATTTCTTTGTTGGCCTCTGTTATTTGAATTGGCCTTCAGGTTGTGAGCAGGACAGTGCCTGGCACATAGTAGGGCCTCAATAAGGTTTGTTGAATGACTGACTAAATGAACAGGAACACGGGCATGAGATGGAGAGGCTGGCTGTATGGGGGGAGGCAGATCAGATCATCTCAGCCTTGAAAGGTTTTGCCAGGACAAAGGGGAGTGAGGCAATCTTCCAGTGCCACTGGACACCGGGAGCCGCTCAAAACCCTCTTTGCTCCTCCCCTCCCGCATCTAAGCAGCTGCCAAAGTTATGGAGACTCCCTCCTAACATAGTCTTGGGTCTGCCTCACTCCCCGTCCCAAATCCCCAGACCTAGGTCCCATCTTCCAATCCCAGCTCACAGCCTCAGTCTTCTCACCGACCATCTGGTCCCCAGTCTGGGCACCCGCTCCAACCCACCACCCACTCTGCATCCAGAGGGGACTTTCAGAGCATCCCATTACCTCCACGCTAAAGTCTGCAGTCCTCAGTCAGCCCAGTAGCGACTTTCTCACTCCAGCTCTTCTCCCACAGACTTCCAGTAGTACCGCTGGGCCAGCAGGCGAGGTCATCTCTCACCTCCTGAACTCTGCCAGGAGCACTCCTACACCGCTGCCTATCCAGCAGAGAATCAGCTCAAGCATCACTGGATCTGCAGTGTTTCCTGAATCCCCAACTCAAAAGAAAGGATCCCTCACTCCTGCTTTGTGTCCCTGTCCCACCCCCTGCACTAGCGTGTCTCCCTGCTAGATTACCCACCACCTAAAGACGGCAACTTTGGCCCAGTTATCTCAATATGCTTAGTACCAATCGCCGCTCACCTTTGTAACCATCTATTGTCAGGCACAGTTTTCAGCATTTCACATGTGTGAACCCATTTAATCTTTCCAGAAAACTCGTGAGGTGTGTACTACTCTCTCCATTTTATAGCCAGGGAAACTGAGGCACAGAGAGGTCAAGTGACTTGCCTACAGTCACACACTTCGAAGAGGGCAAAGCCAGGACTTGAACTTAGGCCCCTGAGACTCCAAAGCCAGTGCTGTCTCTGCCATGCAGCGGCTGGCAGTCCCGGGTGGGCTGAGGCCCAGGACAAGCTCTGACCTCTTCATGAGCAGGCCAGCATCTCTTTCTGATGACACGCAGCCCTGAAGGGCTCAGAGCCAGCATACCTGGGTGGAGCTTTAGTGGATCTGGAGCCTGACAACTAGATGACAGTCCATGAAACCCCTGAATCTGTTGGGGTTTCCAGTATAGGGAGAAAGTTGGCAGGGCAATAGTTTCTGGGATATATTCGTTTTTCAACACAATTGATCTCCTGTGCAGTCACACACACAAGCTGAAATCAGGTGCATATTCTCCAGCCACCTTGCAAGGAGAATGGTGAGGGATTTGCACAATCCAGATGGCCACGGTCCTGGAAGTAGGATAAACACGACCCGTCTTTCTCACTATAATGTTTCTTTCTTTCTTTCTTTTTGTTTTATTAAATCATAACTTTGTACATTGATGCATTTATGGGGTTCAGGGTACTGCTTCAATATACAATGTGAAATGCTTACATTGAACTAAGAAACACATCCATCACAGTTATACTCATTTCTTAATAGTTTTGAAATGTACCATTGCATCATGTACATTAGGTGAGTTCCCCTCCAAATATCCTCCCTCTTCCCATGTCCCCCCTTCCCTCCCCTTTCTCTCCTCTTCCCTTCTACTTTCTGGACTATAGTTATGTTTTGCCATTAGTATGAGTGTGTAGGTAGTTATATATTGATTTCATAGTAGTATTGAGTACATTGGATACATTTTTTTCCATTCTTGAGATACTTTACTAAGAAGAATATGTTCCAGCTTTTAAACATAAAAGATATGACGTCTCCATCTTTTTTATGGCTGCATAGTATTCCATGGTGTACATATACCACAATTTGTTAATCCATTCATGGGTCAGTGGGCACTTGGGCTATTTCCATGTCTTGGCTATTATGAATTGGGCTGCAGTAAACATTCTGGGGCAAATCTCTTTGTTGTAAAATAATTTTTGATCATCTAGGTAGATGAATTGCAGATGAATTAGTAGAGGAATTGCAGGATCAAATGGTAGGTCTACTTTTAGTTCCTTGCGTGTTCCCCAAACTTCTTTCCAAAAAGGTCACATTAGCTTGCATTCTCAACAGCAGTCTAGAAGCATTCCCTTCTCTCCGCATCCATGCCAACATCTATAATTTTGGGATTTTGTGATGTGGGCTAATCTTTCTGGACTTAGATGACATCTCAAAATGATTTTGATTTGCATTTCTCTGATGATTAAGGATGATGAGTATTTTTTTATGTGTTTGTAGGCCATGCACCTGTCTTCATCAGAGAAGTTCCTGTTCAAGTTCCTGGCCCACTTAGAAATGGGGTTATTTATCTTTTCTTATTGATTAGTTTGAGTTATCAGACCTTTGTCGGAAGCATAATCTGCAAAAAGATTCTCTCATTCTGAACATTGTCTGTTTGCTTTACTTACTGTGCTCTTGGCTATGCAAAAGCTTTTTAGTTTGATCAGGTCCCAGTAGTGTCATTTTGGTGTTACTTCAATTCCCCATGGGGGTCCTCCTCATAAAATATTCTCCCAAGCCAATTTCTTCAAGTGTTTTCCCTGCCCTCTTTTCTAGTATTTTTATAGTTTCATGTCTTAAGTTTAAATCTTTTATCTGGAGAGAATCAATTTTTGTTGATGGTGAAAGGTAGGGGTCTAGTTTCAGTCTTCTACAGGTTGCCAGCCAGTTCACCCAGCAACATTTGTGAAATAAAGAGTCTTTCCCCCACTGAATATTTTTGATAGGCTTGTAGAAAATCAAATGATGATAAGTAGCTGGGTTCATCTCTTGGTACTCTATTCTGTTCCATAAATGTACTGCTCTGTTTTTGTGCCATAACCATGCTATTTTGATCATTATAGATTTATAGTATAGACTGAAGTCTAGTAATGTGATACTTCCTGATTTGTTCTTATTTCTGAGTAATGTATTTGCTATTCAAGTTTTTTTCTGATTCCATATAAAACAAAGTACTTAGTTTGAGCAATATGATAACCCATAACACCATAATAACAGGGGACTTTAATACTCCTCTCTCAGAGCTGGACGGATCCTCTAAACAGAAATTAAATAAAGATATTAGAGACTTAAATGAGACTTTAGAACAACTGTGCTTGGTAGATGTGTATAGAACACTCCATCCCAAAGATATAGAATATACGTTCTTCTCATCATCCCATGGAACATTCTCCAAAATTGACCATATCCTAGGACACAAAACAAATCTCAACAGGATCAATAGAATTGAAATTCTACCTTGCATCTTCTCAGATCACAAGGCACTAAAAGTGGAACTCAACTCCAACAAAAATGCTCAACCTCACTCAAAGGCATGGAAGTTAAACAACCCTATGCCGAATGACACTTGGGTGCAGCAAAAAATTAAAAAAGGAAATAATTAACTTTCTTGAGTATAACAACAATGAAGACACAAATTACCAAAACCTATGGGATACAGCAAAAGCAGTCCTGAGAGGAAAATTTATCGCTTTAGAAGCCTACATTCGAAAAACAGAAAGAGAGCATATCAACAAACTCACAAACCATCTGATGGAATTGGAAAAAGAAAAACAATCTAAGCCTAAACCCAGCTGAAGAAAAGAAATATCCAAAATTAAATCAGATATCAATGAAATTGAAAACAAGAGAATCATTCAGAAAATTAATGAAAGAAGGAGCTGTTTTTTTGAAAAAATAAATAAAATAGATAAGCCTTTGGCCAGACTAACTACAAATAAAAAGGTAAAATCTCTAGTAACTTCAATCAGAAATGATAAAGGAGAAATAACAACTAATGCTACAGAAATACAAGAGATTATCTTTGAATACTACCAGAAACTTTATGCCCAGAAATTTGACAATGTTAAGGAAATGGATCAATATTTGGAATCATATCCTCTCCCTAGACTTAGCCCAGATGAAATAGATGTCCTGAACAGACCAATTTCTAGCACTGAGATCAAAGAAACAATAAAAAATCTCCCAACAAAAAAATGCCCTGATCTAGATGGCCTCACACCAGAATTTTATCAAACTTTCAAAGAAGAGCTTATTTCTATACTAAAGAAATTATTCCAAAAAATTGAGGAGGAAGGAATCCTCCCCAATACATTCTATGAAGCAAACATCACCCTAACACCAAAACCAGGTAAAGACCCAACTAAAAAGGAGAACTTCAGATCAATTTCACTAATGAATATTGATGCAAAAATTCTCAACAAAATCTTGGCCAATAGATTACAGCTTATCAACAAAAAAGTTATACGTCATGATCAAGTAGGTTTTATCCCAGGAATGCAGGGTTTGTTTAATATTCGAAAGTCCATCACCGTTATGCACCGTATAAACAGAAGCAGAACCAAGGACTTTATTTTTTTTTTTTTTTTTTTTGCAGTTCGGCCGAGGCCAGGCTTGAACCGGCCACCTTCGGTATATGGGGCTGGTGCCCTGCTCGCTGAGCCACAGGAGCCGCCCAGAACCAAGGACTTTCAATAGACACATAAAAAGCATTTGATAAAATTCAGCATCCCTTTCTAATTAGAACACTGAGGAGCATAGGTATAAAATACAAAATTTTTGTAACAATTTTTACTACTCATAGCTTAGATATAATAGTCAGAATCATCTAAGGAAAAGTAAACATACAATTTCAAAAGAAATTATAAGACATTGAGAGAATTTAAGAATAGATAATAAATGAAGTAACATATTACTTTTGTGGATTGGAATAAAAATATTAAAATTGCTTCTGTGTGTTTTGGTAAAAAGAATAAGTAGTAAATGTGGCAATTACCTCCTTGGTAATTAAACTCAGGCTCAGTTAGGTAAAAAGGAAAAGTGCAAAAGTGAAGTATTTGGGGGCAAACAAATTTGGAAAGTATAAAAATGCAATTGAAATAAATATATAAGTATATGTTGAAATAATTATGGTTGTTTTCTCTGTGAACAAAAAGTTTTTTAAAAGTCCAGTATGCAAATATGGACGTACAAAATAAAAAAACCAGATGAGTAAAACAAAAAAAGAATGAAAAGAAAAAGGAGAGAGAGAGAATAATGAATAACGATAGAGATGGCAAGAAAATAATGTAAAAACAAGAGACTGATTAGATCTATGGATAGAATTTTGAAAACAACACAAATATATATTTAAAAATCAAATGTTAATTGGGTTATCAATAAAGAGTAAGCAAAACACAAATACACAAAATTGGAAATAACAAAGGGAATACATATACTTAGTACAGTGTCTGTGAAAAGCTGAGGATGCCCCTACAAATCCCACATACTCGTAGATAGGGTTGTGAGATAAAATACAGAAAACTGAGTTAAATTTAAAATTTAGGTAAACAGTACTATTGTTTAGACTACACATATCATATATTGCACGGATAAACTGGAAGTACATATTTGTACTTTCTCCAAAAGGGACATAGTAGAAAGTACACCATCCTCATATACTTTCCATTTACTTATAGCTGGCCTGACACAGGTGATCTGTGTGCAGCATTGCTACGATTGCAGATGCCTTGCCCTTGAATGTTAACATTCACAGTAGTAGGGTGACAAGTAAGAATGAGAATATCTACTCCACTCTGTAACATAGGAAGCTTCCAGGTCAGGCAAGTAGACTCGCTATGAGTAGTTGAGACTATAGTGCTCAGTGTGTCTTTAAATTTGTTACTCCATTGTGATAACTCATACCTGTTAAGCAAGCAGAAATCCTTAGACCAATTTTGGAGTACATATATTTTCTATTATGGTCTTTATTTCTTTCAGGATTTACTTTATTAGCAGAGAGTTGTATGATAATTTTCGAGGTTAATACCCTTGTTACGTATCAAATGTCTGATTTCCTTAAGTACCACTGCTACTTGACCACTGATATCTCTGATATTTCACTTTGATACTTACTGTCTTATTTTTACTGTGAAGGTATATCCTCATTCTTTCAAACATATGTTTTGGTGGTGCTTATCTTTCAAAAAAAATTCAGAGCAATTTTTGTGAAACCCTGGATACGTCAAATCTGTGTTGCTTTTGAAGATGAGTTCCATTGTGGAACCAGAACAGCACAGACAGCTTAAAACAGTGACAAAGTGTTTCCGACGGATGTGGCTAGTGAAGGCACAGTACATGGATGACTGGAGAAGTTCCATTCTGGTACTTTTAATCTTGAAAGCACGCCACCAGAGAACAATCTGGATAATGATAAGTAGAAAAATGTAGTGGAAGTAAATCCATCTCAACCTATGTGTGAATTAGCAAAAAGGTTTGATGTTACTATTCTAACAATACTGGTTCATTTGAAACAAATCAGCAAAATCAAGAAGCTGGATAGATGAGTTTCACATAAATCAAACAAACGTCAGAAGAGGAACTATCTCAAACTTGCCTTTGCCATCATGACACAAAAGTGAACTATATTGTTACATGTGATGAAAAATGGATTCTTGTAGACAGTCGCAAGCCTTCGACACTATGGCTGGATAATGGAGAAGTGCAAAAATACAGTCTAAAGCCAAATATTCAGCAAAAATAAAGCTAATGGTGTCTGCTTGGTGGTCCAGACTGGGAATATCTACCACAGCTTTAGGAAAACTGGTTCATCGATTACAGAGAATGCCCACTGAAACAAATTGTATAAAATGATGGGGATGCTCTCAGTGAAGCAGCCACGTTTGGGCAACAGACACAGGTCAATCTTCTTGCAAGACCACCCTGCCACACAAACAATGCTGCTCAAACTACAGAGGCGGGACTTGGAAACTGTCGTCTACTGTATTCAGCAGACTTTGCTTCGGCTGACTTTGTCCAGACCTTGGACCACTTCTTGCAAGAAAAAATATTTAATTCTCAACAAGCTATGAAAAACACCTTTCGTGATTTCATTGCCACTCATTCTCCAGGCTTCTTTGTTATTGGCCTAAACAAGCTATTGTTAAGATGGCAAAACTGTCTCAATATTTTAGGGACATACTTTGATTAAATGTGCAGCTTCTTGTTTGACATTTACCCGTGAGGCTTATTGCCAGTCTTTGTCATTATTCTACCTCATAGTCTTGTCAATATTATAACATCTCTGTAGTATGGTCTGGCTACCATTTTCTGGTAATGCAGGTGCAAAGATGAGCCCCAGTTTCAAATGGCATGTGGTCTTTACTTGCGGTTTTAGTGATACTCCATTGCTTTGCTGCAATAGAACTCTGTCCTCCAGAAGTCCTTTCTCAGATAAAGTAAAATATCTCTGTATACTTCTCTCAGATAAAGTAAACATCTCTGTACACTTCCAATATCTCGATCAAAGACTTTGCATGAACTTCCTCTAAAAGCTTTGATTGAAAGAAAATGTCTCTATCACTTGATAGTGCTTTTATTTCAGTTTTCAGAGCTCTTCCTTCTTATTTTAGAAAAAAAAATAGAAACTTATTACAATTACTCCAGCAACTGTAAGTAATGTCAGGCTTCCCATCTGGAACTTCTAATCAAGAATGCCAAAGATGAAGGCGTCTAAGCTCAGCTAGCTAAGAAAGTTAAATGTTTCTTTAGATTTAAAGGTTTTATTTGGTAGGTAAGCACAATCAAGATTGTGTAAATTTCATCTTTCCCTTTTATCTCATAATGTAACAACCATTTATGAGTATAAAATATTGGATCAAATATTAAGTAGTAATGTAGTCTGAGATGCAGATGGCTTTAGCACCAGAGTTTAAAATGATCCTGGACCAGCCCCAATTTTAACCCACATGTCACTGTCAATGGGTTTGTTCTGCCATTCTCAGTTCCGTTTAAAGTGACTAAGTTCTGCTCCCACTCAGAATTGTGTATAAAGTAACAGCAGAATATTGTTACACTCTACAATATTGATAAGATAGACCAAGAAACCTAAAAAAAAAGTTTTTTTTAACATATCATCAGAGACGTGAGCTCACACATTAGCCTAATAAACTAAGGTTCAGAAGGTGACAAGCCCCTCCTAGGGAAAAATAGACTGATTCAGCTCTCATTCTTAGAGTAAAGGCTAGCGGAGGAATATGCACCATCAAGAGCAGCAGATGAACTCTGTCAGACTGGGTGTGTGCTGGCATGTCTGTGAACCATGCCTGAGAGCGTGGAGAATCTGCCCATACCCACAACTCTTTCCAGTGGACCTTAAGCAAGTGCAGTAGAATTGGCAGACTTTTAAGGTACATGTACATCAGATGGCCTGAAGTTGGGGCTGAATTAACAGACCTCCCCACGAATACTATGGCCCTTGAAAGAGAGTCAAACAGCAGCTATCTGTGGCTAAAGATGCCACAGGAGAGGTGACAGAAAAGTACCACTGTGGTACAGGAATCCATTGCCTGTGAAGTCGAAGGCCTGCCTAGATGAATGGAGAGGAACCTTACAGGTATTCTGGATTTTACAGTGAGTCTGAAGCAGTGGCCATGTTCAACTGGAGAGTGGCAGGGGAGTTGAGAGAGAATCCCCCCCCCCCGAAGCACAGGTATGTGGGAATCAAAGAAATATAAGGTCAGGAACAAGAGTTACTAACCCTAAAGGCATTTGTATTTTGTGCTGAATGTGCTGTGACCTCTGTGGCTTGAGAAAGAGCAGACAGGCGAGAAGAGACTTTCCTGAGGTGCAGGCACAGAGGACCTGGGGTTGGCAGAATAATGGTGTCCCAAAGATGCCCAGCTCCTAATCTTCAGAGCCTGTGACTGTACTACCTTACATAGCAAAAGGGACTTTGCAGATGTGATTGTGTTTATCACATTGAGATGAAGAGTGTATCCTGGATTATCCTGGTGTGGCCAGTGTCTTCACAAGATTCCATATAATTGAAAGAGGAGGCAGGAACATCAGAATCTCAGAAAGGGGGAAAAGGTTTGTATTAATGCAATTTCTATTTTAAGATGGAAGTGGCCTATGGCCTAAGAAATGCATATGGCCCCTAAAATCTAAAATAGACAAGGGAACAAGGGAATAGATTATCCTCTAGTGCCTCAAGAAGAAATGTAGCTCTGTCGAATATCTTAATTTTATCTTAGTGAGACCTATTTCAGAGGTCTACTCATTTGAGACCTTCAGAACTGTAAAGTAATAAATTTGTGTTGTTGTAAGTCATTTAAATTTGCTATAACTGCACTAATAAACTAGAATAAGAGATGAGAGAAATTATCCAGGCATTCTATATCTTACCATGAGTATGAGGCAACAGCTGGCTATTTCTGGGGTAGCAAGTCAAGTTTAGGATAGGAAAGTCCAGATAACAGAGATCCCCCTGAAATTCAATTGCAGAGATTTGTTGAAGTCTGAGGGGATGTAGGAGAAATAAAAAACCTTGAAGGCATCAAGAACCTATGCCTTGTCTAGGGGAAGCTTTGATTCTGTCTGAATCAGATCATACAAAAGTAGTTTGAAGTCTGTGGTAAATCGAATCTAACCACAAAGTCTAATTCTAACTTTATAAAAACTAGAATCAATTACCCATCCCTTGCCACACACACATAAATTCATAGCCTTTGGGAAAAAAGGCACATGTGTCTCTGGGTATAAATATTATTTACATTAACCTCTGGTATTATATCTCATTTTGTCACTCAAAAAAGTATGAGAAATCTGAAGAAGGAAAAAAATATAATACTTGGTCAAGAGACAAAAATGGCAATAAAGACAGACACACAGGTGGACCAAGTACTCCATCCTAACCACAATAAATATATTAAAGGATCTAGTGGAAATAGTGAACATCATGCATTGAAGCAGTAAAAAGATAGAAATTATTAAAAAGAAGCAAATAAAAATTCTGGAAACAAGAAATATGATATCGAAAAATGATTGTTTATTGACTCTTCAACAGATTGAACATAGCATGAGAAATATTCAAGGAATCTTAGACAGGTCAATATAAATGACTTAAAGTGGGAGGCGCCTGTGGTTCAGTGAGTAGGGCACTGGCCCCATATACCAAGGGTGGTGGATTCAAACCCAGCCTGGGCCAAACTGCCAATAAATAAATAAATAAATAAATAAATGACTTAAAGTACAACACAAAGCATAGGGCAGCACCTGTGGTTCAAAGGAGTAGGGTGCCATATAGCAGAGGTGGCGGTTCAAACCCGGCCCTGGCCAGAAAACACACACACACACACACACACGCACAAAGCAAAGAAACGAGTGAAGAGATAAACAGGATGTCTGAGAATTATAGAAGCAATATTATAAAATCTAGTATGCATATCATTAGGGGCTAAGAAAGGAAAAAAAAGAAAAGATGTCATGGAAGATGTATTTTAATAGGAAAAAGTTAAGCTCTTTTTAAACTTAATAAAATACATTAGACATAGATTCAAAATGTTTAGAAAATCCCAAATGATGTAAGTTCAACATGTAAAGGCAACATCATAAAAAAATTGTCCCAAACGAAGATGAAGACAAGGTTGTAAAAGAAGTCAAAACAGAAGGATACGGTATAGACAGGAAGCAGCAATGGGGATATGGCTGACCTCACCAGAACAAACGAAGGCCAGAAGATGACAGAATGTCTTTAATGTATGAAAAGGAAAAAAAAATAATAAAGCCCTATTAACCTGGAATTTTGTATCAGGCAGAATAGTCTTCAAAAACAAAGGCAATATAAAGATATTTTTAGACCAACATAAACTGATTTTGTCTTAACAAGACATACACTACAAAATAGGCTGAGGAAATTTCTTAACCAAAAAGAAAAGGACCCACATAGAAAGCAGAAATTTTAGGTAGGAATGAAGAATAGCAGGAAGGGCGAATGTGAATGAAATACCGAGAACCTTGTAAAAACAAACAGAAAACCACGTGTGTGTGTGTGTGTGTGTGTATCTTTCAGACACTATTTAAATAGGAAATACTAAGAATATGATGTGACATTTATAGTGTATGTAGATGCAAAAACATGACAAAAGCTCAAAGGGTGGAAGATGGTATTTGAATGTCTAATGTTACAAGATTCTTACATTTTTGGAAGAAACAGAACATTTTTAAAGCAACTAGTGATAATTAAAGTTATGTTTTATAATCTGAAGAACAAATAATAACACATCCCCCAAAGCATATCTAAAAAGCTAAGATAAAATGGAATTCTAAAAAAAAAAAAAAGAAAAAAAAACTAGTCAATGTACTCAAAAGAGTGAAGAAAGACAAGAAGAACAAAGATAGTGATAAGAGAAATTAAACTCCAACAGAGTAGGGTTAAAGCTAAGCAGGAATAACTATATTAAATGCAAATGGACCAAGCATCTTAACTTCAAGCAGAGAAGATCAGACTTGACACAAGACAGTCCCAGGTATATGTTATTTACAAGAAATAAACTTCATAGACATGAAGGTTTTAGAGTTCAAGATGAAGATGTATATATCACATTAAATTGACAGAAGTCTCCATTGTATCAGCAGAGTTCCTAAAATTCTATCAAGGGATATTTTGAAGGATATGTCTTCTTTTATCTTCTCTGACTTGAGTTTCCTGAATCTTTGGGATTAATTAAGTTTATGTGAATCACTTTATCATTCCCAGCACATTGTCAACTTCCTCTGGATGTTGCACTTGGTGGAAAATGTCCTGATTTCTTTACACTTCACCGGCTTTGACACAGGAGGAAATGGACGGGAGTTTTTTCTAGAAGGAGTGGTTAGCAGTGCTGAATGCTGTTGGCAGGCAATCAATGGAGTGTGTACATGGAATAGAGCAACATGATAATTGCTAACTTTGGAGATGTTAGGGGCAGAAACCGAATGTCATAAAGTTTCTAACTTCACTTGCACTCGAGCTGTTTTTATCATCTTTAAATCATCTTTAATTTCTCAGTCTACTGAAATAACATTTGCCTTGACACTATTCACAATGTAGGTTACTTTTCACAGTAAGTCAGGTTTCCTGGCAGTACAGAAGATTAGGCTGTCAAATTTTTAAAAGGACTGAGGGGGATGAGCGCACAGAGATGACAGCATCGTAATGGCTGAGGAGGCAGGAGCAGGGCAGGGTGGATGGCCATGGGGAGGTGACAACAATTTCTAAAGACAAGGAAGTGGCAGCAGAGGTGACTGCGAGTGGATGTGCTGGCAGCATTGGGGTCCAGACAGGCTGCAGAGTGCCTGAGCAGTGAGGAGGTGTCAGTAGAGTGGCAGGAGATAAACTGAGAATATGGTGAGAATAGTGGGTGCCAGGAAGTGATTTACAAATATAAAAATAATCTGGAGTCACTGAATTAGAATTGAAGGTAAGGCTGGAAATAGATGTTTTAAAGTATACATACAGGGTCTGGCAGAAGTAACACCCTTTTAAGCTTGAGTGTGATATTGTTATGCTGCAGAATTACATGCTTGTGATTTTTAATAAAAGATTGGTATAGATTACCAGCTCATAAAAATGGGGCATCTTTTGCCATTATTTTTAATTTGCATTATTTGTATGTAATTTTGTAACAAAACAACATCCCTCTCAAGCATAAACAGGTGTTCCTTCTGCCAGACCTTGTATACCTGTGTGTGTGTGTTTTCTTATTTCTCTCCTGCTGGAAAGGCCTAGGAGCAAAAGTGCCCTGTTAGGAATGAGTATCCTGAATTACTAAGATTTTCTTTTTTTTCTAAATACTATCCTCCACTGAAAAGAACCAGGACTCCTTAGAAAAGAGGGTGACCCTAGAGCTGGGTCAGGAAAAGTACAAGATGAACCCAGAATATCTTATGTCCCTTACCCCAAAAAGATGTTCAAGGAAGATGAGACCATGTCAAAAGGACACAGAGTCATTTTGAGAGAGTTTTCACTGATAAAATCCAGACATATTTGACCACCAACATGCGCTTGCCAATTTACCAACTGTGATAGTGACGATAATCAGGAGTTTCTAGTGGCTGCTGAGGCTGGAGAGTATGTTGAATTAGGAAAAGGACATTGACGTCGTCTTTCAGTGTCATCCCAGAAAACAATCAAAAAAGGGAAACACAGTCACACTTTGGATAAGAAACTGGCAGACAACTATGTGGCTGGATGATCAAGGTTAACATAACTGGCAAGAGCTTTGGTCAACATGGTTTGCTCCCTGATGGGATGCTCTGGGAAAAGCACATCACTTGAATGATCTTCCAGTTCAGGATATGGGGCCTGAGCCTTGGCAAACAGAAACTTTGGATGGACCCTGACAGATGGTCATTTTACATAATTACAACCGTTTGCATTGGGCAAAACAGGTAAAAACTAAAGGAATTGTCAAAATTGAAGGAGAATGAGGAGACATGATAATCTAATGCAGTACCTGCTTTTTAACTGGGTTCTGGGACCTGAATGGCAATGTGCTATCGATGTTATTTCTCCACTGGGAAGACTGAGTGGTGGAAGGGATGAGAGTGTCCTTGTTTATGGGAAATAGATCAGTGTGTTTGGGAATAATGGATGATAAAGATGTTAACTGTTTAATAATGGGAAAGAGAAAGAGAGAAGAGTGAGAGGGGATAAAATGTTAACACTCAGGGAATTAGAACATGTGGGAATATTTGCACAGTTCTCAAAATCCTTCTGAAGGTTTTAAATTATTTCATGATAAATTATAAAATGAAGTAAAGTAACCTGCTCCAAAATTAAAAATAACTTTCATAATATGTTACTAATTTTGTATTTGTTGGTATAAAGTATTCATAAGATACAATGGATAAGCCAAGTAATTTTATGTGACAAAATTAAGTGATTACACATAATAAAATGAACCAGTGAATATTACTTTCCACAGAGTATTGCTAAGCTGTAAGAAAACCAAATACAGCTAGATAAAAAACACATGCACATGAAATATCTCTTTCTAGTTCCTAGGCTTTGTGATTAAAAATTACATTTTAGATATTGTTACTGGAACTAGAAAATTAGCACTTAAAATTTAGAAGTCATGGCTTGGAATTTATCCTAGACAACAGGAATTAGAAACATGTTTCACTGATTTAGCACAAGAATAAGGTCTTGCCTTCACTTACATGATTTAACTTGTAAATTGGTTGACCAATTAGATCAAAGTAGAAGAAACATTGAGCTATATTCTCAATGTCAGGGAAAAAGCAGATAAAAATTAATGGACTCTTGCAAACAATTTTATTTGCTATATGATACTAATTAATAATGTGACAGCTATTTCTCCTCACCAAATTGATTTGAAACATTGGCACCATCTTCAGTTTTATTTTGCTTCTAAACTCATGAAGAATTGATTAAAGGAGTTCCAATACGAACAATGTTGAGTAAAAGTGTACAGGTTTGAAGAAAATGTAAGAAAGGTAAAATATGATAGGTCATTTTTTTAAAAAGAAAAATAGGACCTGAAAACAATCTAGAGTATGAAATAAATAAGATTAAACTGAATGACGGGTTTATGTAGTGGGGAACATGAAACTCAGAGACAATTATACTTCTTAAAATCAAATAAACAAAGACTATATACAACCCACTGTTAAATAATGACAAAAACAAGCACTTAGTTTTCAAGATAATTATACAAATTTCCTAAATACTTGCTAGGAATATCAGTGATAATTATGATTGTGAAAAATTCATGAAGTACATTGTGTATAGTACTTTTAATTAGAGTAGAGAAAGCAGCAGTGAGGCAGAAATGCCAAAATGTCAAAGACCTTTTACCTAAAATGGAGAAAGAAAATAGTTCCTGTTCTAAGATTAGGGAAAAATAATTGAAAGGTAAACTTAAGAGTTAAGCCAACAATTGGGTATTAGTGCCCCATGGGGTTAATTCAATATAAAGTGCAACCTTTTCTTTATGAAAAAGATATAACTGATTTCTAATTATAGAGTATATGTTCTGAATTCTTTTTTAAAGTGAAGGTTATTGACTAATAATTGTCTGCCACACTCTCTATCACAGTCCCATGACCAATGACCCTCATCTGTTAAATAAAGGACGCGATTTAGAAATTTTGTGCCCCTCGTGATTTTGAAAAGTAAACCTACAGTTGTGCGTCAGCAGACTGCTCTTTTAATTGATTGAACTGCTTGGCACAGAGCAGCCTGAAGGGTAGTGGTGCAAAAAAAATGATTCACTGACCAGCAGCATCATTACCATTACCTGGGACTATATTAAAGTGTAAATTCAGCCATTACTCCAGACTTTCCGAATCAGAAACTGTAGGAGTAGGCTCAGCAATCTGTTTTTTTAGAAGTCATCTAACTTGAGCAGCACTAACAAAAGGTAACTTGTTTCTTTCCTACTTCCCCAGGATGATGCAGGAAATAACCCTGGCCGACCATTCCCTGAAAATATTTTTGTTCCTGTGAATTCACAGGTAATTATGAACATTCCTGTTGATGAAAGATCTCTATTACTAAAAAAAAATGTGCTTTTTATAGGCATATTCCGCCATGTACTCCTAGGAATTTGTATTGTTTTGTTGGGCAACATTGAAGCAAGAATAATAATTCAAATACAGATGATACAGAGCAAACATTACAGTGTATAAATCATGGATCCAGGCTAAAAGACTTCAAAATTTTATTAACAGTGTCTAAATCAGTAATTTCAAAATGGGGAGAAAAGGGTGTTTTTTTTTTTTTAATTCCTAAAAGCCCAAGACTTTGTTATATTCTGATATTCCTAACATTTGGCTCTATTTTTTGACAACGACTGGTTTCTCATAAAGCACAGTGGGTCCTCCTCAACAGTCTTCTTCCTGACACTGACATTTTTCACTCCTCTGTGTTCTCACAATTTCCTTATTTGGCGTCTTCCCAAACAGCTCCTACCCCTACTTAAATGTGTGAATTACTATGATGCACAAAACACATTTAGTACTCCCTCTAGTGGCCATTCAATTAACAGACGCCCAGTTACCCTGGTCACCTAGGCTTTCCTTTGTAGCCCGCAACTATGAAGCAACAATTAACATCTATTAGATTGTTTTGTGGCAGGAAATATCTTAAGATTTTTGCTTCCGATTGTGAAATTAAAAGTAAGGCATAGTAGCTGATCAATAAAGAAACAAGATCAGAACGTTAAAAAAAATAAGAATTTTCTCAAAAAAGAAAAAAAAAGAAAAGAAAATGTGGAATGCATTATTTACCAGCTCAGGAAAACTATAATTGCTTACGTCAATGTAAACATTTTTACTTTGGGACATAATGTTTGAAAATCAACATGTAAGAAAATATATAGTGGGAAAAACCAAATAAACAGACATCTAAAGGATTTTACCATGTCTTATAATACAAGCACTGTCCAGAAAGTATCCAGCCATAGTAGTCTCCAATCTTCACATTATGTGGCTGGATAATTTCTAGATAGACCTTGCATATCAGTCCAATAAAGGGATATGTCCAGACAGACCTTGTATATCAATGCAATAGAGGGATATAAATAGAGGAAACACAAAAGGGTAAATAATTAGAAACTACTTTACTATAAAATAATTTGAATGTCAGGAAAGTTTTCTGTGTCTAAAAATATCTTCCCTGCAACACTTGCTTGTATTTTCCTTTTCACGTGCTCTTGTTGCATGTTACTTAGAAATTTATGTATTATTCCAATGGCTTGTTCATCGTTCTTTTTCCTTTCTGTGGCACCATTATAGCCCGTGATATACCTCGGTTTTTAGATTAAATAACCAATGACTCTATCCCTAATGAATATTGAAAAGACGTTGGATTTGGCTTTTTTGGTTTTGGTTTTGTTCTTAATGAAAACCCTTTGTTACTATAATTCTCTGGAATTATTTTTTCTGGCCATATTGCTTACTAGCTGTGTGATATTGGATGAAAGTTATTTGGCCACTTTGTGTATCAGGTACTTCATCTATAAAATGGAGACTACAGTACTTTCTAATTCATAGCTTTGTTATGAGGAATATAAGGCTAATGAATGGTAAATGCTTAGAATAATGTTGGTGACTATGGTAGTTTTCAATGTGTGTTACCTATTATTATTAGTATTACATTTATTATTATGTCATCTAAAATGAGTATGGAAAGTGTGTAGCCTCATCTAGGAATTATTTTTATTTATGCATAATGGAGGGTTGCAAACTAGATCATACTTTCATTAAAGAACTTTATGAACTTGATTTTTTTTAATTTTGCAATATGAATTATAAGCATCTTTACACATTTTCTAATGGCCATACACATGTGTAGATACATGTATGTGTGTATAGATGTCAGATAATGCCCCATCATAATGATGTGGAGAATGAGAAGTTTATTCATTTATAATTTACTTTTAAAACAGCTAAATAAGTCATCACTAAATTGTCTAACCCTCGCTGACTTTTCCCTGGCTCTGGTTCCACCGCCTAGCCAGCCAGTGGAGGATCCTCATTCTATCAAGTTATTTTCTCTGATCTGAGAGTGGTGTGGACCTCACCTGCTTCTGTAAGATTTCTGTGTTGCTTCCTCCCTACTACAAACCTGCTTTATACCAAAGAACCCAGAACTGCAAATCAACCAAATTTCAATTTATGTTGAAACATGAATAACCAGGAAGCTCTAAATAAGAAATTCATCCTTGCTTTCACTGATATCCCAAAATGTGTTTCTGCCTAGGTCCTCTCTCATCAGTACTTCCCCAGTTACTCTGCCTACTAACACAAAAGTGTAACATCTAAACCTGAAGCTTCCATCTAGATATCCCTGAAGGACTCACGTGCTGAACATCGTGTTGTTATTTGTTATGGCAATTGTGTTTCTTATGACCAGAAACCCAGAGTGTTTAGCACACATCTCCCCCAATATTACTCAGCTACCATGATTCTCAAAATGTTGTCACAGTCAATACCTAAATGTGTTCTTAGTGACCTCAATAAACTTAATAAGCTTAATGTGTGCCCTGTTCTAAGAAGCTATACAACAATGTGGAGATGGAGTAGAAGTGATACTCTTGCTGCACAAACCAAACTATAATAACCTATTGAAAACATTTTAATGTAGATATTCTAAAACAATATACAAGAATACTAGGATTAAAACAAATCCTCATTTGATAATGGAAACCATGACATTTAAAAATATTAAGTAAACTGCTGCTGGTAACTAGAAATTTAGCAGCAACAAGCTGAGCTTACACACAGTGGGGACTCAGCAGAGACTTGTTCAATGACATAATGAACATTAGTCTTAGTTCAAGATCTGGTGCTTTTTGCTGAACGTTAGCCATTGTGTCTTCTGGGCATGTTCTGAGCAAAACACAGTAGCATTCACTATGTGTAATTATAGTTCAAAGAGTGTGGGAAAGGAAATTTTTCCCTTTCAATTATAGGGTGTGAGTTCCTGTTAAGCATTAGCAGGTTATCTGCCACTCACTCTCAGGAATTTGAATCACGGCTTATTTTAATTTAATGCACTGACTATAAAATATCAGCCAAAGAGAACAAGAAACTCTCCCAGGAAATTTTGTTGGAAAATCCTAGATGAAAATGTACCCAGATCAAACGAAAGTTCACATGTACTCTTCGCCATTTGGGAACTGTGCAAATACATATATCTATGTATTGAGGAAGTCAAAATGTATAGAGTTGAAAGTATACAAAAAGAATGTAACAGAATTATGACTTCTATCATTACAAGGTCATTAATAGTAGTAATGTCACATTTGGAGAGCAATCTATATAAATAATTAGATAAATTACTTTATAACAAATTTTTTTTTTTTTTTTTTTGGAGGCAGAGTCTCATTATGTTCCCCTCGATAGAGTGCCTTAGCCTTACAGCTCACAGCAACCTTAAACTCTTGGGCGAGTCTCTTGCCTCACCCTCCCAAGTAGCTGGACTATAGGCCAGCTATTTTTTTGTTACAGTCGTCACTGTTGTTTAGCTGGCCCAGGCTGGGTTCAAACCCACCAGTCTGGGCGTATGTGGCCAGCACCCTACCCACTGAGCTACAGGTGCTGCCCTTAGAAAGATAGCCTAAAAGATTCTGGTTCAATCTGGCATGATTATTTTAATAAATGAGAAAGAAGTATAAACTTTGGAAAAGAATTATAGTAAAGAATTATATATATGTTATGTCTCATAAAGAAATCCTGTCAATTCAAAGAAAGGAAACACATATATACCTAGCTATAGTCTTTCTAGGATTTTCTATATTTGCAAAACATAGAGACAATGTTAATAGCTAAAATCAAAAAATGACCAGTATGGAATTACTTAAATATTGTGTAGTGGTCATATAATTTATAGAATCTATTAAAAAGATGTAAATATGTTTATAATTTAACGTTAAGCAAAAAAAGTGTAAAATGAATCTCCTTTAATCATAAGTATATAAATTATGTGTATATAGGCAAAGACTAGAGGAGATAATGAAAAATAATAAATCAGTTACTTTTGGTATATGAATAGAAAATTATGGACCTTTCTGTTAGGTATCTTTGATAATATTGTTAAGGTCATATTACTACAATGAAATGTATATGTGTAAATAAATAGATTGGTACTCTACTTAGAAGATTGTTCATTAAATTTTCAAACAGTCTTTAAGTGTGGTAAGTCTCCAGGTAAATTTTTTTTCAAACAGCCAAAGGGAGAGTCATCTTGAAATATCATATTCAAAGTTTTGTTGCGATGTTCATGTGAAAAAAATGTATGTGTATACATAGATGTATATATATTTTTATACATGTAAAGTCAAATACATAAGTTGACGCTACATATTATCCATTGATTTTTTTCTTCTCAAGTTAATATGGCTGAGAAACATTTTAGTTCAAATGAATTTAAAATATCTCTTTATTGACAGTCTCATATTTGACATTCTTTTTTTAATAATTGTATTAAATCATAATTGTGTACATTGTAGACATGAGTAACTTGATATTTGACATTCTTGCTATCATTATAGTGTGTATTATATTAAGAGATATTCTGTGCCATCCCTAGAAACTCAATCACTGTGATTTGCCTATAGCCTGGGTAAGTATCAGAATAACAGGGTATTGTAGTATAACAGGGACATATTTTCCCTGGACAAGTTTTAGATATAATTTGATATAAATATCAGAGTAAATTAATTCTGAAACCATAAATGCTTGGATGAAAATAATTCACTTATAAAAATACATTAACATGAGAAAATTATATTTTACTCCAGAAATGTGAAAACTTTTGTTCATAGCTTTATAGCCTTTTAGGAAAAAAGATGAAATATCTATCCTATTTATTTATTTATTTTTGGGACAGAGTCACAGCATCATAGCTCACAGCAACTTCAAACTCTCATAATCCTATTTATTTATTTATTTATTTTTGAGATAGAGTTGCAGCATCATAGCTCACAGCAACTTCAAACTCTCAAAATCTTGGGCTTAAGTGATCCTCTTGCCACAGCCTCCTGAGCAGGTGAGACTACGGTTGCCAGACCACAACACTCAGCTATTTTTGTGAGATTGGGTCTTGCTCTTGCTCAGGCAGGTCTTGAACCCATGAGCTCAGGGCAAATATACCCTCCTCAGTCTCCCAAGTGCTGGGAAAGATGTCAGTCCTTTCTTTCACCTGTTATATTCAAACATATCAAATACCAATATATTGTATCTGAAAGGGATACATGCCCTTGACATACCTAGATAATCACAAATATAGGAAACGTTGTTTTCTTTTTCTCTATTGCTTTAATTATTTTCATAATGTTTTGAGATAAATTACAGGAATGAAGAATACATAGAGAAACATAAAAAAAGTTATCAAAAATTTCTTGCTAAAGGGAGTTAGACTGAGTTATTGTTAAACCTAATTCTATTTTCAGTGACTAGTCAAATGTAAGAATCAGGCATTCCTGAACATGAAAAAGAAAAATCAAAATACTTACAAAACCTATTTGAGGGACTAATTGAGGAAATCCATTTCTGGTCTGGCTAGACATGTAGACATTCAGATACAAGGAGCTCAGCAAACATTTAGGAGAATCATATGCAAAAAGAGCCTCACAAAGCACACAGCATTCCCACTGGGCAAAGTCAACACGAAGGAACATCTCTTGCAAGCCATGAGCTGCAAACGTCAAGTAACTTACAAAGCAAATCCCATCATACAAACGACAGACTCCTGAAGAAAACCCTTACAAGCCAGAAAGGATAAGTGCCCTATATTTAGTCCCATTAAACACAATAATTGACAGCCCAAACTTTTATGTTCTGCAAAACTAAGTTTCATAAATGAAGGAGAAATAAAGTCTTTCCCAAACAAGCAAACACTGAGGGAATTTGTCCTAGACCTAGACCTGCCCTACAAGAAATGCTTAAAAGAGTTCTATACATGGAACAGAACAATTGATGCCTACCAGTGTAAAAACATACAAAAGTTAAAATTCTCAGCTCCACAAGTTAAAGGTCACAGCTCTTATAAAACAGTAACACAAGGGAGAGAACAAAGCAACTAGCAACAGTCAAAATGATGCCTAGAACAGTATTTCACATATTAATACTAACATTGAATGTGGATGGTGGTAATGGTCTTCCCTCACCTTAAAGATGTACAGTATTGAAATGGATTAAAAAAAAAAACAAACCAAAAACAAAAACAAATATATACTTTCTCCAAGACACCCACTTAACTCACATAAATCCCTATATACATAAGTTAAATGGATGGAAAAGAAATATTCCATATAAAACCAAGCCAAAAACAAGCAGCAATAGATATACTAATATCAAATTAAATATAAATTAAATCAACCATGATAAAAACAGACCATGATGGTCATTATATAATGATAAAGGAATCAATTCAACAAGAAGATAAAAAAGTCCTAAATATATATGAACCAAACCCAAGGAACTCCCAGATTCATAGATCCAACGCTCCTAAATCTAAACAAATAAGTAAATAGCAACATCATAGCAGCCAGGGAAATCAACATTTCTCTGACAGAACTGCCGAGATTGCTGAGGTAGAAGAGCAGTGAGGACATGCTGGACATAAATGAATCACTAGAACAAGTGGAACTAACAGACATTTGTAGAATATTCTACACAACAACTGCGGAATGTACATTCTTCGCATCAGCACATGGGAAATTTTCCAAGATAGATCACTAAGCAAGTATCAAAATCAAAACATGTGTCTTCCCAGACCACAGTGGAATAAAACTGGAAATCAAGTATAAAATGAACTCTCAAAACTACACAAATATTAATACCTGGAAATTAAGCGAACTGCTGCTGAATGATCCTTAGTTATTAACAAAACCAAGATGGGAAAAATTGTTTGTATTGAATGACAAAGCCAATGAAAACTTTCAAAATCTATAGTTAAAACAGTGCTGAGGGGAAAGTTTATAGCCTTCAATGCTTATTATATAAAAAAGACATAAAGATCAGTAATTAATAACCAAATGGGATACCTCAAGGGATTAGAAAAAGAAGAATGAAACAACCACAAATTTAGAAAGAAAGAAAAAACACAACTCTGAACTAAATGGAATGAAAACAAACAAAATACAAAGAGTCCACAAAACAAAATTTGGTTCTTTGAAAAGATAAACAATATTGATAGACTGCTAACTAGGTTAACCAGAGATTGAACAGTGAGGAATCAAACTCAATCAGAAAGGAGAAAGGAGACATTGCAACTTATACCTCAGAAATATAAAGTATCACCCCTTACTGATGAAAACCTCTACTCACAAACCAGAAAACCTAGAGGAAATAGATACTTTCTTGGAAACACACAATCTCCCAAGCTTGAATCAAGAAAAGATAGAAATTCTGAACAGATTGGTAATGAGTAGCAAGACTGAAACTAATAAAAATTCTTCAACAAAAAAGCCCTGCCAAAATGGATTCACAACTGAATTCTACTAGATGTACCAAGAACTGGCACACGTTGACTGAAACAGTTCCATAATATTGAAAAGCAGAGAACCCTCCATAACTAATTCTACACAGCCAGTATCACCTTTATACCAAAGTCACAATAGGGCATATGCATAAAAGGGAAACCACAGACCAAGATCCCTCATGAACATAGATGCAAACATTTTCAGCAGAATACCAGCAAATTAAATCCAATAGTACATCCAAAAAATAACCCACTATGGTCAGAGTTTCATTCCAGGGATATAAAAATGGTTCAATATATGCAAATCAAAACAGAAGCAAGGGCAGTGTAATCATCTTAATAAATGCTGAAGGAGCATTTGGTAAAATACAGCACCATTTATATATTCACCACAAAATAGACAATAGAAGAAACATACCTCAAAACAATACAAGGCATGTAGGACAACCCACAGCAAACATCATACTGAATGGGGAAAAGTGGAAAGCATGTTCCCATCAATAACTAAAACAAGGCCAGGGTGTCCACTGCCACCACTTCTGCTCAACGTAATACTGGAAATCCTGCCCACAGAAATCAGGCAAAAAAAAATAAATAAAGGGTATCTGAATGAGAAAAGAGGATTTGTTTGCTGATGACATGATCTTGTATCTGGAAAACTCTAAAGATTCCACCAAAAAATTGATCTTGTATCTATAAAACCCTAAAGATTCCACCAAAATTCCTAGAATTTTTAAGTAAATTCAGCAAATTCTCAGGTTAAAAAAATCAATGTGCACACCTGAGAATTAAATCAAGAAGGCGATGCCATTTACAATAGCTGCAAAAAAATAAAATGCCTAGGAATATATCCAACCAAGGAGGTGGAATTTTCTTCCAGGGGAACTACAAAAACCAAGGAAAGAAGTTTTACACACACACACACACACCAAAAGGAAAAATCCCATGTTCATGGATTGGCAGAATCAACATTGTTAAAATACCCATTTGGAAATTTATCACTACCCAAAGTGATTTTGCGATTCAATTAATTTCCCACCAAAAAACCAACCTCATTTTTTCACAGGTCTAGAAAAAATAATCCTAAACTTTGGTGGAACAAAAAAGAACCTAAATAAATAAAACAATCCTCAGCTAAAAGAAAAAGATTGGAGCACATAAATGACCTGCCTTCAACTTATATTATAGGCTGTAATAACCAAATCATCTGATAGGAAGTTGGAAGCACAGACCAATAGAAGGGAATAGAGAACTCAGAAATAAAACTATATGGCTATAACCAAGTGATTTGTAACAAAGAAGACAAAAATGCCCACTGGGAAAAAGATGTCTTATTCAATAAATGGTGCCAGGAAAACTGGATAGCAGAAGAATGAAGCAGGATCCCTATCTTTTGCCATATGTAAAATTTACCTCAAAAAAACATAAATGTAAGATCTAAAACCATGCAGATTCTCAAAGAAACAATAGATGCTGGTGTAGATGCAGAAAGAAACACTTATACACTGTTGGCGAGACTGAAAATTGTACAACCTTGATGGAAAATAGCGTGGAGATTCCTCAAAGAACTAAAAGTAGAGCTACCATTTGATCCAGTGATCCCACTACTGGGTATCTGCCCCAAAGGAAAAAAAATCATTACATCAAAAACGCACCTGGACTTGAATGTTTAACACAGTACAGTTTACAATTGCAGAGATGTGGAAACAACTTAAGTGCCGATCAATTTATTTCATGCAGCTTTTTTTCTTACAGTTCATCTAGTAGTATCATGATTTGGAGTCTTACAATTTAAGTCTTTGATTTATTTTGACCTAAGTTTTATATTTAGTAGGAAGTAAGAGCCTAATTTTTATTTGTCTGCTCATACATATTCAGTTTTCTGAGAACCATTTATAACAGTCTTTCCTTTTCTCATTTTATGTTCTTTGCACATTTGTCAAAAATCAGTTGGCTATAAATGTGGATACATGTCTGGATTTTGTAATATGTTCCACTGGCCTATGCACCTGTTTTAAGTACCATGCTGCATTGGTTACTATAGCTTTGTAATGTATTTTGAGGTCTTGTAGTGTGAGCTTTCGGCTTTTTTCTTTTTGGTCAAGATTGCTTTGTCTATTTGGATTTTTTTTGTGTGGTTCCACATAATTTTAGAATTTTTTTCTATTTATGTGAAGGATGCTATAGTATTTTCATAGGGATTATATTGAGTCCTCAGATTGCTTTGGGCATATAAATGTTATAACAATATTCTTCCAATTTATGAACACAAGGTATCTTTCCATTTATTTGTGTCTTCTTTAATTTCTTTTTATTAGATTTTTTTTTTTAGTTTTCAGTGTATAGAACTCCATTTCATTGGGTAAATTTCTTCCTAGGATTTTATTATTTTGCAGCTATTGACCATATGATTGTTTTCTTGATTTCTTTTTCAGATATCTCATTATTATGATAGTACACAGACATGCTACTGATTTTTCATTGTTGATTTTGTATTGGCAACTTTACTAAGTTCATTTATTAGTGCTAACAGTGATTTTGGTGAAGCCTTTAGGGTTTTCTACATATGGCTTAAGATACTGCAGTTTGCAAACAGGGATGATTTAACTTCCTTCCAATTTGTATGTTTTTAATTTATTGATTGATTTTCTCTTACCTATTTCTCCAGCTAGAAATTCCAGTACTTTGTTGAATATAAGTGGTAAAAGTGGCCCCCTGTACCCTTTGAAAATACATGTTATCATATATTGCAGAGTATCTGATTTCAGAGTATCTGATTTCACAGACATTTAAAGAATATTGTGATAAGTCATGCATTATTTTATTAGGTGATTCTTTCTGAAAATCCTGCAATAGCACTCTAGAGATTCAGGAGTAGACTCTCACTATCTTTGTAAATTGGATGCTTTATTTACATTTTCTTCTGGCCACAGCTCTCATTTATCACAATGTACTGTTTCTTTTCTCATTCTAGGATTTTGCAGCAACTGGTGAGGGAACCACATTCTACGTCAACATCCTATTACACATTTGACATCTCTGCTTACAGTTAAAATAGAAATCTCAATACTAATGTGACCAAAACAGAACTTTTGATTACTCTCATGACAAACCCATCTTCACTATCTCACTAAATAAATGTAGCCACCATTCAAATTGTTATTATTTCTTTTTTTACTTTTCTGAAGGCAGCATTATTACTTTTTGACATTGTTCATAATACAAAAGCCAAATTCTTAGACATCACCGTGAAGGTATAATTCGTAGCATCTCTGGTTTCTCCTCCCATGTAAGTGTGTAATGTTAAAGAGTTAAAAGTTTCAGTAATAGACCTCCCACTATGTTGTCCTAAATTATCTTACTAGTGAAACTCATCTACTCTCACCATTTTATATATAATCTATATATCATCTAATTTTTTCCTGGATGTCCAAAGCATAAAGGAGTTCCTATGGCTCTAATCTATTTCAAGTCCATTTCATTTTGTTTACTCTCTAGTGCCCCCTTGTGCAAGCCACTGCTGTCTCTCAGGGTCTATATCATAGCCTTTGTACCGTCTCCCTGCCTCTACTCTATCCCTAATAAAGTATGTTCACATTGTTGCCAGATATACTGTATTTTTAAGATAAAGCAAACATAACGAGTCATAATTTAGGCTATACTACATATTACCCACCACTGACTTCTCATTATATTTATGATAAAATTCAATTTCTCACTTTGACCTACAAAGTCCTATATGATCTGGCCACTGCCTACTTTGCTAATGTAATTTCATACCACATTGTCTTTACCCTCTAACTTCAGTCATAGTGCCCTTTTTTCTTTACCTTAAACATACCAAAACTATTTCTGGTCTAAGCTGACTGATTTCTCTACCAGAAATGCTGTGATTCTGAACACAAAAGACTGTTCCCCTCAATTCCTGAGTGAGATAATCCATGTAAAGTAACTGACCATCCTTTGCCCCCAGCACAATATAGTATATCGCCCCACATTTTGTTCTTTATAGCACTCTTCTGAATTACCAACATACTCTAGGAAGTTAATACTCTTAAGTTCAGGTACCTTGTGTGCGTTGTTCATTCATCCATCCTCAGAACCTGTAATAGGACCTGACATAGTCCCTTGATACTTATATGAAGTAAATTATATACATATATGAATTAAATACATATATGTCTGAAAGTGTTGTTGACATTGGATCCTTATTATCTTTGGTGTTTTGGAAGACTGACAAGCTATTTTCTTGGTAATTTAATTTCTAATTTTATATCTTTGATGTGTGTATAACGTAGGTGTCACTAATCATGACTCCATATCAGCAGTTGGTTCAACATTAC
Source organism: Arctocebus calabarensis (assembly GCA_963573935.1). Classification (NCBI taxonomy): domain Eukaryota; kingdom Metazoa; phylum Chordata; class Mammalia; order Primates; family Lorisidae; genus Arctocebus; species Arctocebus calabarensis. The sequence continues at coordinate 49,208 of CAUYON010052519.1, forward strand.
AAGGAGTTACTTTGATTTTTTTTTTTTTTTGCAGTTTTTGGCCAGGGCCTGGTTTGAACCACCTCCAGTACGTAGGGCCAGTGCCCTACTCCTTTGAGCTGCAGGCACCGCCCCTGCTTGGATGTTTTACAATCATTTTTCAAGCTACCTCTTTTGGGGCATGTAGGTATTGAGGAATACGATGGCACAGTTGTATATGTAAATTATTTGCAGGTAAAGCACTATTACTGATGAAGCCATATTTTCTGAATTAAAGACAGGAAGATCAACTCAGTCAAAGGAAAATTTTTCATTCTCTGCTAAAGGGGTAGGCACATCTCTTCCAGAAATTCAAACTTTTTTTTTTTGCCCTGTTTTATCATTAGGTTCAGATATATTATTCTTTCAATAAAATTCTAGAATTTTTTTTTCTAGCATATGCTCCCAGGAATCTAGGTTCCTTTTACTTTATTTGAAACTCTTACCCCTACCTTACTGATCTTCTGAAGTCTCACAACCACACATACTCTCAGTGGTATTTCTATGTCCAGAAGGAAAAACAAAATAAAACAAAAACACTATTAGAAAGGCTAAAACCCAATTATAGCATAGGAATACAGGGAAAGGGGAAAGGGAGGGGAGAGGAGGGGTCATGGGAGGAGGGAAGGTATTTGGGGGGACCTCACCTAATGTGCATGATGCGATGTTATATTTCAAAACTATTAAGAAATGAGTATAGGCTCGGTGCCTGTGGCTCAATGGGCTAAGGCGCCAGCCACATACACCTGAGCTGGTGTGTTCGAATCCAGCCTGGGCCCGCCAAACAACAATGACGGCTCCAACCAAAAAATGGCCGGGCGTTGTGGAGGGAGCCTGTAGTCCCAGCTACTTGGGAGACGGAGGCAGGAGACTCGCTTGAGCCCAGGAGTTGGAGGTTGCTGTGAGCTGTGATGCAACGACAAGTCTACCCAGGATGACAGCTTGAGGCACTGTCTCAAAAAAAAAAGAAATGAGTATAGTTGTGATGGATGTGTTACTTAGTTCAATGTAAGCATTTCACATTGTATATCAAAGCAGTACCCCATAAATGCATCAATGTACAACGTTATGATTTAATAGAAAATAATAATAATACATTAAGTAAATGTATACCTTAGGGAAAAAAAAAACACAGAAAATTATGTCAACATAAGGACATGGTCAATGTAGAACTGCCACAATTGACCACCTCCTTAAGTTGACCTAATTTTCATAGACTGACGTGCACCACACGTACATTTCAGTACAGCAGATACAGTTCCTTATGTACAGTTCCAACATATGTTGACCAGTTTGTTATGGTTTCTTAGGTGGTTAATTTATAGAGGTTCTAATATATTTGCTTCACTTAATAATATGTGATTACAAAACCTGTGGTATAATTTTAGGGCTTTACCTCCTTGGCCCCAGTCTTGAGCTAACTCATTCTGGGTTCATAATTCTGTGACCTTGGAAATTTATTTTGCTGCTTCACAGAAATTTAAATCAGTTTAGAAATCTGCTTCTTTAATGTCCTGTCTTAGAACTTTCTCTTTGTTCTTCTTAGTATGCATAGAAGATAGGGGTCAACAGTGATTGAATCCCAATGGTTTTTTTTTTTTTTTTTTTTAATATTAATTTGAGGGTATACAAGATTAGGTTACATTGTTTGTATTTGTCAAGTAAAAGTCCAAATTGTAGTTGGAATCCTCATTTTTTTTTAAGCATTAAGAAGAAACTACCTGGCTGGGGGTGGTGTTCCATGCCTGTAATCCTGCCTCTCTGGGAGGCTGAGATGGGTGAAGCACTTACGCTCACACGTTTGAGACTAGCCTGAGCAAGAGAGAATGTGACTCTGTCTCTACTAAAAATGAAAAACTGAGGCAAGAGGATCACTTGAGCCCAAGAGTTTGAGGTTTCTGTGAACTATGATGCCATGACACTCTACTAAAACCAATAAAGTGAGACTCTGTCTAAAAAACAAACAAACAAAACCAGAAAAAAAAAAGCAACTACCTTAAAGGTTTTAGTGTTTACTATTTGGACTTGTGTTTTTTTTTCTCATGTAATCTTAGGACACAGCATTGCCACTTTCCCAGCCTACTTCTTTAGATGGTTAATATTTTTAGGAAACCAAAATATTTTTAAATAGCTATTTCTGTGAATAATACCAAAGGACTTGTGTTTTTTTCATTTAAAAACCTGGTGTATGAAATTACTAAGTAGAGTTTTAAAGGGCCTCTACATGGTTCAAATCCTACACACTGAGAATGGGCAGCTATGTAATGTAAGCTATTAGTAAACTATTCAAAGATCCTGTGGATGTTGAGTTAGCAAAATGACAAGGAGATATGTCAAGAGAATGTATAAGTTCTAGACTGGGGCATTCTACCCTGAGATGTGTTCACTCTAGGCCAAGTGTTCTTTTTCTTAATTTTTTGGTTGTTATTTTTATTTTTAGAGATAGGATCATGCACTATGACCTAGGCAGGACTATAATAGTGTAGTCATAGCTCATTGCAACTTTGCAGTCTTTGGCTGTTTGAACCCACCACCTCCTGTATATGGCACCGGTGCCCTACTCCTTTGAGCCACATTTGCCGCCCTCCCTGCAACTTTGAAATCCAGCACTCAAGCTATCCTCCTTTCTCAGCTTTCTGAGTAGCTGGAATTATAGACTCAAGCCACTGTGCTGGGTTTAGGCCAGATGTTCTAAACTGGGATTCATGGTCCCCTGAAGCAATATTTCCCAAAGCCGACTGAACCCAGAACTAACCCAAAGCATAAGGATTCATAGGCCCCATCTTCAGTTTAAGGAATAAGGCTTAGAAGTATATATTCTTTTCTTTTTTTATTTTTTTGAGACAGAGCCTCAAGCTGTCACCCTGGATAGAGTGCTGTGGCATCACAGCTCACAGCAACCTCAAACACTTGTGCTTGAGCAATCCTTGTGGCTCAGCTTCCCAAGTAGCTGGGACTACAGGTGTGTACCACAAGGCCTGGCTGATTTTTCTTTTCTTTTTATTTTGAGACAGTCTCACTTTGTCACCTTCAGTAGAGTTCTTTGAAATCATAACTCACAGCACCCTCAATCTCTGGAGCTCAAGCGATTCTTGTGCCTCAGTCTCCCAAGTAGCTGGGACTATAGGCACCCGTCACACAGGGTCCGCTTTGGCTCAGGTTGGTCTCAAACTAGTGAGCTCAGGCAATCCACGCCTCCTCCTAGAGTGCTAGGATTATAGGCTTAAGCCGCTGCATGTGGCCCTAAATGTATTAACTTTTAAATACTTAAAAGTAGCTACTGTATCATATCATAAAATTAATGGAAATTGTGAATCCCATTTGTTCATTGAAAAATTCAGCTTCCAGTTTGTTGCCTATATCATCAGAGTATTTTCAAACAAGGAGTTAATGGTGAAATAACTATGGAACCTTTCTATTACACAAGAAACAGATATTTGCCAGATGGAAATGAATAAAACTGGTAAAGAAATCAATGTCTTTTTCAGTTTTCCCAAAGTATAAACAATGAAATGATTAGTAAAAATTGGAAAATATCTTTCTTTTTTTTTTTTTTTTGAGACAGAGCCTCAAGCTGTCACCCTGGGTAGAGTGCTGTGGCATCACAGCTCACAGCAACCTCAATTCCTGGGCTCAAGCGAGTCTCTTGCCTCCGCCTCCCAAGTAGCTGGGACTGTAGGCGCCTGCCACAACGCTGGCCATTTTTTGGTTGCAGCCATTGTTGTTTGGCGGGTCTGGGCTGGATTCGAACTGCCAACTCAGGTGTATGTGGCTGGTGCCTTAGCCAACTGAACCACAGGCGCCGAGCCTGGAAAATATATTTTCATATTCCTTTTAGACTAAAAATGCCAGAAAATCAGCATTATGCATACATGAATGGCATATGTCTTTGAAGATAGTATGCTTGACAAGACTGAAGACAGTTTATTTTAAATTCAGTTTTTTTGTGTGATTTTATGATTATTACCATTTTAACACATGTTTTACATTTATTGTTGCCTTGTAATATTTCTTTTTCTTTTTTTTTTTTTTTTTGAGACAAAGTCTCACTGTATTGCCCTCGGTAGAGTACTATGACATCACAGCTCATAGTAGCCTGAAACTCTTGGGCTCAAGTGATTCTCTTGTCTCAGCCTTTCAAGTAGCTTGGATTACAGGCGCTAGCCACAACTCCTGGCTATTTTTGGAGACAAAGTCTTGCTCTGGCTCAGGTTGGTCTCTAACTTAAGAGCTCAAGCAGTCCACCTGCCTCAGCTTCCCAAAGCGCTAGGATTACAGGTGTGAGCCATGGCACCCAGCCTAAAATCTAGGTCTTGATTATGTTTTTCATAAAATAACTTTTTTTTTGTGCAATTTTTGGCTGGGGCTGGGTTTGAACCCACCACCTCCAGTATATCGGGCTGGCGCCCTACTCCTGTGAGCCACAGGCAGGCACCCCATAAGATAATTTTTTTAATTATTCTATCTTTTTTGTTTGATTTTTGAGACAGGGTCTCACTTTGTTACCCAGGCTGTAATGCGGTGGTATGATCATAGTTCTCTGCAACCTCAAATACCTGGACTCAAACCATCTGCCTGCCTTTGCTTCCTAAGAAGCTGGAACTATAGTTTAAGCCACCATGCCCTGCTAATTCTATTTTTTAGTACAGATGGGGTCTGTCTCTTGCCCAAGCTGGTCTGGAACATCTGAGCTCAATTGATGTCCTGCCTCCCAGAGTGCTAGGATTGTAGGTGTGAACCACCAAGCCCAGCACGTTCTGTCATTTTTTTTTTTATTATTTCTTTTTGTGTGTGTGTTTGTGAGACAGAGTCTCAATATGTTGCCCTTGGTAAAGTGCTATGGCATCATAGCTCACAGCAGCCTCCAACTCTTGGTCTTAAGCAATTCTCTTTCCTCAGCCTCCCAAGTAGCTGGGACTACAGGCACCCGCCACAACACCCGGCTATTTTTTGTTGCAGTTGTGGTTGTTTAGCTGGCCCAGCCTGGGTTCGAACCCCCAAACCTTATTATATGTGGCTGGCTCCGTAACCACTGTGCTACAGATGCCAAGCCACTTGTTTTTTTTTATTCTGTCATTTGTTAAATTTGAAAATAGAGCTAGCTTACAGTTGATAAGGAGTGTGTAAGGCCAAAAATGAAGGCATAGCATGTCACTAATTAGTAATTGTACTATTACTATTAAATCAATACTTCTTAGCTAGTTGCAATTACGTATTTAATTGACTTAGCTATTGTAGGTTGTCAAAAGTTTTGTTTAAGTCCACAGTCCCCATATCTTAGTTTCAAATCTGATAATATTTGTTTTTATTAAAAGGCAAATTACTGTCAATGAATATATATTATTCTCACTGATCAATATGTCTTATTTTCATTATACTAGTTATCCATTGTTGGCACTTAGTACACCCCAGCCCAAAATATGACTTCTGGAGGCCAGAATATACCATCCCCCAAATATCCTTCTTTAACATGTTTTCAGTTGGTTATTATGAAAAACTGCACACACAGGAGTACCTCTGAAGAGCTATCCATTTCCAAATGAAAGGGAAACCTGTGTTTGTAAAAGTGTCTATGTATATCAGGAATATTGCTGCTCCAGACAATTTTTATTCCCTGAGAAACTTTTTATTTATGTTGAAGACTATCTTTATCCATTATACATTTCCTCTCCTTACCCTCTTGTTACTTGTAAGGTGCCAATCGCCTGTTTCATTCTGGAGCTCTACCTCAGTGTTTCTCAACCTTTTTTTTTTAATCACATAACACACTTGAACCTATAGTTAAACTTCCATGGCACAGTTAAAGTTGATCCAAAAGAAAGAGTACAACAAAGAATATACCTAACTGTTTTTGAAAATAATATAATGATCTTTGAAATTTTTCACATCACATCCAAAATCCTCTCAAGGCACACCAGTTGAAAATTACTGCTGTAGATATTGTGTAAGTTTCAATTTGACTCTTCTTTGAGTCTCACATTTTGTGGGATTCCTATGTTTATGTACATCATTAAATATGGTTCCCCCCCCCCTTTTTTTTTTTTTGTAGAGACAGAGTCTCACTTTATCACCCTCTGTAGACTAGTGCTGTGGCGTCACACAGCTCTCAGCAACTTCCAACTCCTGGGCTTAGGTGATTCTCTTGCCTCAGCCTCCCAAGTAGCTGGGACTACAGGCGCCCACCACAGCGCCCGGCTATTTTTCTTTTTGTTGCATTTCAGCCAAGGCCGGGTTTGAACCCACCACCTTCGACATATGGGGCCAGCGCCCTACTCGATGAGCCATAGGCGCCGCCCCCCCCTTTTTTAGATAGTCTCACTCTGTTGCTCTGGGTAAAGTGCTGTGGGGCTACCATACCTCACAGCAACCTCAAACTCTTGGGTTCAAGTGATCCTCATCCTGAGTACCTGGGACTATGGATGTCCATCACAAAGCCCAGCTAATTTTTTCAGTTTTTAGTAGAGACAGGGTCTCACTCTTGCTTAGGCTGGTCTTAAAGGCCCAAATTCAAGTAATCCGGCTGTTTTGGCATCCCAGAGTGCTAGGATTACAGGTGTGAGCCATTGTGCTCTCCCAGAACTTAATGTTATTAATAACGTTGTTAGCTGTAAAACTATCATTCATTATGTATACAAAAATTAATTCTGGGCGGCGCCTATGGCCCAGTGGGTAGGGCACCGGACCCATATACTGAGGGTGGTGGGTTCAAACCTAGATCCAGCCAAACTATAACAAAAAAATAGCAGGGCATCATGGTGGGTGCCTGTAGTCCCAGCTACTTGGGAGACTGAGGCAAGAGAATCGCCTAAGCCCAGGAGTTGGAGATTGCTGTGAGGTGTGACACCACAGCACTCCACTAAGGCCAATAAAGTGAGACTCTGTATCAAAAAAAAAAAAAAAAAAAAAAAAAAAGAATTGTATTTCTGTACATTAGCAATAAACATTCCAAGGATAAGAAATTAAGAAAATTAGCCAGGCGTTGTGGCGGGTGCCTGTAGTCCCAGCTACTCGGGAGGCTGAGGCAAGAGAATCGCCTAAGCCCAGGAGTTGGAGATTGCTGTGAGCTGTGTGACGCCACGGGACTCTACCAAGGGTGATAAAGTGAAACTCTGTCTCTACAAAAAAAAAAAAAAAAGAAAGAAAAAGAAATTAAGAAAATAATGTCAGATACAATACTGTTAAAAAAAGTAGGCATCAATTTAACAAAAGAAATGCACTTGTACCCTAAAAACTATAAACATTCTTGAGAGAAATTAAATAATAAGTAAATGGAAAAATCTGTTCATAGATCAGAACACTTAATGTTAAGATGATTGATATTTCTCTAATTGAGCTACACATGCAACACAATCACTATCAAAACCCCAGCTGATTTTTTGCAGAAATTAACAAGTTGATCTTAAAATGCACAGGCATACACCAAAGATACTGTGGATTTCAGTTGTAGGCTACTGTAAAAAGTAAATATTACAATAAGCAAGTCACATGGAATTTTTGGTTTCCTGGTGCACTAGTCATGAGGGAAATACAAATCAAAACCTTGACGAAGTACTACTTCACACCCCACTCTGCATGGCTGTAACTCACAATAACAAGTATGTCAACAAGGATGCTTGCAGCACCTGTAGCTCAGTACGTAGGGCACCAGCCACATACACCAAGGCTGTTGGGTTTGAATCCAACCCAGGCTAGCTAAAACAACGACAACTGAAACAACAACAAAATAGCTGGGCGTTGTGGTGGGCAGCTGTAGTCCCAGCTACTTGGGAGGCTGAGGCAAGAGAATTGTTAAAGCCTAAGAGTTTGAGGTTGCTGTGAGCTGTGATGCCACAGCACTCTACCTAGAGTGACAGCTAGAGACTCTGTCTCAAAAAAAAAAACAAAAACAAAAAATAAATAAACAAACAAACAAAAGCAAGGATATGGAAAAGATGATGTCTGGAAATGTAAAATGGTGCAGCCACTGTGAAAAAGTTATGTTTACAAAGTTATGTTTACCCTATTCTTCAGTCTATTAAATATGTATTTCTAAAAACAAACAAACAAAAAACAAAGAAAAAACCCACACACCTTAATTTTAAAATATTTTATTGCTAAAAATGCTTACACAAACTGTAAGACACAAAGTGAACACATGCTATTGGAAAAAATGGCATTGATAGACTTGCTTGACATATGGTTGTCACAAAACTTCAATTTGTAAAAAAATGCAGTATCTATGAAGTGCAATAAAGCCAAGTGCAATAAGATGAGGTATGTCTGTATATGGAAATGTAAGGGATCCTGAATAGCCAAAAAAATCTTGAAAAAAAACAAGGATAGAAGCCTAACACTTTTTTTTTTTTTTTTTGAGACAGAGCCTCAAGCTGTCACCCTGGATAGAGTCTGTGGCTTCACAGCTCACAGCAACCTCCAATTCCTGGGCTCAAGCGAGTCTCTTGCCTCCGCCTCCCAAGTAGCTGGGACTACAGGTGCCCGCCACAACACCCGGCCATTTTTTGGTTGCAGCTGTCATTGTTGCTTGGTGGGTCCGG